>JAQHQX010000895.1:0-10597 GCA_034694425.1 Arrhopalites sp. Gr-Col-00791 | reverse complement strand
ATTCAAGTAAACGAATTGTTGTGTGGGTCCAGTGGACACTCCCCAAACAGCAGAAAACAATGAACAGTCTCTTGTTCTACCCACTTAAACCTCGAATCCGCTCATCATTCACGAATTCAAATGGAATAAAATTTAATCGGCACAGAATCCGAATTACTTCGAAATTCAAATGATTTTCTAGTGAATTCAACATTTTGAGATGAAAAACAAATTAAACAAAAAATTCCAAAATTATTTGCTCCACAATTTTTTATTTTTTAACTATAAGCGATTTTCACGGAATTTTGAAATCTTGAACAGTTTTCAGGAGATTCTTTGAGCACAGCAGAAATATCCAAAAGAAAAGAAAGAAATATGAGCACTTTTTCAAGATCGAAAGTTTGTAGATGCTTTAACTACAAATTTTAAGAAATATAACTGATTTGAGCTCTTTCTCCGCTTTCAACATGACAGACATTACAAAGGAAAATTGTCGATAGTGGTTATTGTAGTGGTTAAATGGTGTACTCAGTATGTTCATGAACTAGAAAAAAATCATCAGGAATTCGCTCCGTTCTTCGACTGTTTACCACCACATTTATTGGCAGGTCGAAACTAACAGTGGCCAAAATGAAATGTAAACTTGCTCACGAGTTTTGTGTAAAAAATATGACCACTTGGGTCCTATAATATGTTCGGGGACGGTATGTAGGCTGTTAGTAAAATCCAGGACCTCGTGAAGATCACCCTCCCTAATCCTCACGGACAAAGAAATCTTTCCTGCAAATGATGACCACTTTTGGCCGGCCTGCGGGCTGGTCACATTTCATTTTGGTTGGTAAAAATTGAACCCTGAATTAAATTGAAGGTGACGCCCATTGCTATGGAATAGGACATTGTCATTCCGTTTAATATCTATTATTACATCTAGTGGCAAGAAGAGAAGCATTTTAAACAACAAAATTGTCGTAACTCTGTAACCAAAATATACCTCTTATCCGGTGGGTAATTTTTCACTTAATTTATTTGCAAAATCAATATTGGCGAAAATTTTCAGGACTTGACACGATCGCACTTGGAGAATTTAGAATTTTTTTCTGTAAAATGAAAAAGAATAGCATTTCCAACCTCAGTCAAATATTTACGGGACTTTGAATTGTGCAATCAACGGACTCCAGCTTGTTGAAATTGAACATTGAATAATTTGATGATTCTTTTATTTATTATGTTTGAGAATCTTCGTAACTTTGAATATAAAAATTGAAATGGTAGAATAAATTGGAAGAGAAACGAAACAGCGAAGGGGATCAGAAAACTCGTAGAAAAGGATTTGATTTGGCTTAGAAATGAAGTAAATTCTGTAAGGACTTAATCCTTCAAACTAAAAATTATTTTTAATGGTTGATTATTTTCCTTCTCAAGTCCTAGCCTACAGCTGAAGGTCTCTGGGACGTCAAAAATTCAGGCTAAATAGGAATAAGGAAGAGAGGGACAAAAACAAGCCACTTACCGTAATACTTCTAATTCTACCCTGTCTCTAATTTTACCCGGGAGAGGTGTTATCCCATTCAAAACAAATGGTGTACACCAGGGCAAAAAATTTTTTTTGAGTTTTAGCCTGAGACAAAATTAGAAGCTTTACGCAAAAGCTTCTATACAAAAAAATTTCACTACAGTGGCGACGATAGTCACATGAATCGAAAGAGTTATTATTTAAGTGTTTGACAGAATTCTGATTTTGTCCGACAAAATTCTCATTTTGTTCGACAGAAATTATTTTTTTTGTCCACCATTTTTTTGTCCGACAAAATTCCGAATTTTGACCGACAAAGTCTAAAATTAATTTGTCCGACAAAAATTACTTTTTTTGTCCGACACAAATTATTTATTTTGTCAGACAAAACTATTTTTTTGTACGACAAGTTTGGGAATTTGACCGACAAATTTTGGGATTTGACTGACAAAATTTAAAAACACATTTGCAGGGAATACTTAGCAAAAAAGTTTAATTAGGTTAAAATATGTAAGATTCACACGGACTGAATTTGTTCCTAAACTTCTTATGGCTGACTCAGCTGAAGCAATCACCAATAGGTTTACAGTAGTAGTGTTTGGGTCTCATATACGGGTTAATTGTTGGGCGCATGTAGTCCCTAATGTAGATGTAACGGTTTTTTTGAAATTTTGAAATCTATAAAATTACCATTAATGATATAGAATCACCGTCAATTCTGTATAAAACCACATTATCTAACCTCGCTCGCTCTAGGGTCAAATAAATCCACTGATCTGAGTGGTCAATGGATATTGGGTAGATGAGGTTTGTTTAATTTGGTTTAATTGAAGTACCGAGCGCAGCGAGCGAGGTTAGAGAATATGGTTTTCTACAAATTCACCAAAATGTCTAAAGATTTACAAACGTTGTTCACAAATTTGTTGAAAATTCTACAGAATTTCTTGTCATTCTACAGAATTTACGGTAATTCTATAATTTTTAAAATTCCACAAACAAACCGTTACATAGACAAAAAATTAGCCACGATTAAAAATAAGTCAATCCGCCAGAAAGTAACAGACGACATTTTTGCTTTGCAGTTTGCTGAAAATTAAGTACACTCTGAGGGCTTCAACCTAGTGGAAAATCAAATGGGACATATCAAAAGTCCAAGATCTCAACAATAATTGTTGAAAGCCAAATCCAATTCGTAAAAAAATTATTATTATTTTTTTACGAATTGGATTTTAAGAAATTCCGGTTTGGACGTCAGTAAAGCACCTAGCTATCCATGTACCAATAATACATTGGAATCAGAGAATCAAAAGAATTCTCCTTAGAACAACATTTCCAATGGGTCAGTTTCTTCCAAAATCAATAGAAATTGAAAAAAAATTGGTCTCTTGCTCTTTTATTCCGACATTGCCAACAGGAAATTTTTTTTCACAACATCAGCACTCACCGATCAAGTAAAAGAAAAAGCCGATTATTGGCAACTCAACTTATTTCAAACACCCAAACGAAATTGTATTACGTTGTTGCTAGCAATTCCCAAATCTCCAAAGACAGTGTCAGCTTCTACACTCCCCCAGACTACATTGTATTTAGAAATTTTTCGGTCAAATGTATTAAACTATTACATTAAATTACCTTCAAGACATGTTTAGATTTTGTCGATCAAATTCCAAAATTTGTTGTACAAAACGATAGTTCTGTCGTACAAAAAAATAGTTTTGTCGGATAAAAAAAAAATTTGTCGAACAAAATGAGAATTTTGTCTGTCAAAGTAATTTCAGACTTTGTCGGTCAAATTCAGAATTTTGTCGAACAAAAAAATGGTATACAAAAAAAATAATTTTTGTTGAACAAAATGAGAAATTTGTCGGACAAAAATAGAATTCTGTCTGACGGGAAAAATAACACCCGAATCGAAAGTCCATCATTTACACCACATTTTGGCTATTTCAACTTTCATTAAAAATCAAAGCGTTGGTCTTAATTGATATGGGTGAGCGGGGGAAAAACAGCCACTTGATTTTCGGTTAATTACAACTAAAGGAATATGATATACGAACGACCTCCACATGTTTTTTGTAGGCTGGAACGTTTTGAACATGATTAGTTCAAGTGGCGGTTGTTTTTGTAACAAGAAATATTTATTTTATTTAGTTTTTGAAATTTTATCATTTTTGAGAAGAAAGAAAATCCCAGGCCAATTTTCCACCTGTCGGAAAAGTGAATTTTGGTGGTCCAATCGCATTCAAAACTTTATTTCGACAATCCAAATCCTTTCTTATGTGATTTTTAACCGGTTTGGCACTTTTTACATTTGGTAATTTAGTTTTAAATTGAATGATGAATTTTAATTGCGACACCATTAAAGTATTGCCTATCCAAGGAAAAAATACCCACCTACATCTCCTGGCAAAGTTTAATGTAGATATCCTTGGATTCAAATATCAAGTGCGGGGTTGGTTTTTTTTCAAAATTCTGACTCAGATAACAATTAATATACATAATGGTTGTTTTTGCCCCGTGTACCCCTTTTCGAGACCAAATTTTAAAAATCAATTAAAATCAACGCTGTGACTTTTAATGAAAGTTGAAATAGCCAAAGTGTGGGAAAAATGATGGACTTTCGATTTATGTGACTGTCGTACTGAATGTGGTCAAACGTTTTTTTTATAGAAGCTTAAGCTTGTAAGTGGCTCTTTTTACCCCGTGCGCCCTTACTCGTACAAACATAGCTCCAATTTAATTTCCAATTAGCTGAGACGAGTTGCATGTCGGTACATGGATATTCCGTGCTCCTTTTGCAAATAAACGAAAAACAAAAATGCCTGTGCTTGTGTAATTTCAAATTAGAAATATGAAGTACAGAATTAAATTGACCTCTTTTGTATTTCAATTTAATTTCAATTTCCATCTGACTTTATTAGCCTGTTAAATTGGGTCGCATTCGTATATAATGTTGACTACCCCATGAATACGATTGAGTTCAGGAGCAAATCCAGACCAGGATGTTTGCCACGGATGAAAAAAAAAGTTTGTATATTATACCAAATCTCTGATGAATTTAAAAGCAGACCCGTGAACTTCTGTTATGTCAGACTCAATGTTATGTATACATACAAAAACCCTAGTGCAAGAACAACCGGAGTAACAAACTTTATGAAGACAGTTTACCTTATAGGTCAACTATGGCCATCGAGTTGTTCTTATAAACAGAAGGATAACTGTGCCGTTAGATTCACTCTCCAGGCCTAAAGACTCAAAGTAAATGAATTACAAAAGTAAAAAGGGACGTACATTTAACGAGAATGGCGACAGTTTTAAAAATAATTTGGTTTTGGATTTATTTGCACAAATTCATTTTGTCACTCAGAGGAAAAATACGATGGTTGATTCAGGCAATTCAGTCGGCACGTGATCTGGACAAATTGTTGATCTCCTTGGTCAAATACTACATAATTGTGTTTGATCTAGTCAAATGTACTCCCTTTCACTATGCGGGTGGACCACAACTTGGAGTCAAAGCAGCCAACACAAAAGGTCAAATTGTCTGGTTGTCTGCTTGCCTCATCTACATTCTATGTGTATTATTGTGGTTGCATAATTTGATGAGACCTACATTTTGGGCAACGATGTTCAGAGATGGAATCGACATTGACAAAGTTACCATTGTGCTTGTGAGTCCAATTATGATGTTTAATGTTTTGTCCATCATGAATACAGCTATCAAACGCCCTACATTATTAGCGCAAGTCTTCAACCAAATCATTGGAATGGATGCACAATTTTCAGGTCAGTCCAAATGAAAAGTCAAATTTATTTCTGTATAAAAATGAGACACGTGCAATGAATCTGTTGATATTCATTTACACAGCAGAGTTTTTGAAGGGGACCACCTCGACAATGGATGTGGAACCAGGCATAAGGACCTTTGTATTGCTTATTGTCGTCTCTACTATATTGATAACGTTTGGAGTTATGATCACAGGAATCTGTTACATTATCTATTCTCCACAATCCATCATATTTTCATCGTACTGGTTTTGCCATGACTTAAAATGCTCCCCATGGATTCGTTTGAGTTTGTTCCTTTTCGATTTGGGTATTTTTTTATTTGGAACATTGCTCACGATATCTAACTTGGTACTAATTGGATATCCTATTTCACTGATTCTAACGATGACAAGAATTATGATGTAAGTTGTGACATTCAAATAATCATCAAGTAGCTTTCGTCAAGTTCTTGGACTTTGCATTCTCTTAAAACTTATGACATGATGAAATCTTTTCTTCGCAGATCAACATGTAAATCTGGCACTCACAGCAATCACCAGGAGGAACTCATAAAATTTTATCCTACGTTTCAAATACTCGTTAAGATTTTTAATAATTCCCTCCTGCCTTTGATAGCTACATCATTCCCCAGCTTGTTTCGAGTTACAATTGTTTTCGTGAATTGTGCTGTCATCTGGAATACCAGAAATATGATCGGAGCACGAGCTCACATGATTTTGATGCAGGTGTTAATAGTAATAATTTGTTTTACATTTACTGCTATCGCTTTTGCTGTTCTTCGTGAGATGGTGGTCATTGTCAATTCAACTAGAACATTTGTGGTTCAAGTCAGAATTAATATGTTGCTCAAACATCTAAATGCTAAGGCAGGTGAGGAACAAGATCCGAATTCTGTGCTGGTTGAACGGTACGGTCGGAGGTTGATGAGGTCATTGAGACCAATTGATATTGAAATAGGAATTTGCTGCAAAGTGGATGAAGATATTTCGTTGGCTTATTTGGAATCCCTGTTGGAGAACACCGCAAATGTTCTCATGACATTTTCATAGTAATCAAAATGCGACTCTTTGTAGTTGAATGGACACCTAGAAAATAGTCTAAACTAAATTAATATTGATGGAATGTTCCAAATACAGAATATACATTGATTGTATCTTGTTCATTATGATATTACACACTCACTCACCTAAATTTATGTAAAGACGTCGCTTTTACAGTTCAGAGCCTTGCGTTACCTTACATGTTATTCCTTTTTCGTTTTAAATATTGCTCTAATATTGCTTTTATAGCTTTTATAGCTTTCTATTTCAGCGGTTATTTCATCTCCGAAACCCGGGTAACATATATACTACGAATTCTAAGCCTAATATGCGTCAACAAAAATATTGCTAAAGCTATGATCTGGTCGCCCTAAACATCAACTTCCTTTCATCCTCCTCCACAAATTAAATTTCAGCAAAAAACTTTATTTAATTAATAAAAAGTGCAAACTGGAGAAAAACTCATTAAATTGTATTGCTTCCTTTTTGTAATTAAACTGATTTTTGTTAAATTGTATCAATTTAATTGTCAAGACTGACCTAGTAATTTTGTAGGTCATGAAAAATCATTTCAATTTTGACTCTCTTCTCAAATGTAAAACTTTTGTCTAGTAATTAATTGATTGTTAAGTGGATTAACATTCGCATTCTTTGTAATAACTTATTACATTTAGTGGCAAAAAGACGAGCATTTTTATAGAATAAAAAATTGTCGTAACTCTGTACCCAGTAGGTATTTTTTCATTTTATTTACAAAATCAATATTGATGAATAATTTCAGGACTTGACAAGATGGCACGTGGATAACTTAGAATTTGTTTCTGTGAAATGAAAAAGAATACCATTTCAAACCACAGTTAATTATTTATGGGCCTTTGAATTGTGCCATCAATATACTCCAACTTGTTGAAATTGAACATTGAATAATTTGATGATTCTTTTATTTCAAAAATGTTAGAAAACTAAGTAAATTCTGCAAGCATTAATCATTCATACTAAAAATTATTTTTAATGGTTGATTATTTTGCTTCTCAAATCCCAGCCTACAGGTGAAGGTCTCTGGGACGTAAAAAATTGAGGCTAAATAGGAATACGGACGGGCGGGACAAAAACAAGCCACTTACCGTAATGCTTCTAATTCTACCCTGCTTCTAATTTTACCCGGGATAGGATTTATTTTATTCAAAACAGATGGCGTACACCAGGGCAAAAAATTTTTATTTCGAGTTTTATCCTGAGACTTTTTTTTTTGAAAAAGTGGCAATATATATATATATATATATATATATCGGCAATAGAAGTTTTTCCTTCACGACAGCTCTCCCGTCCATACAGCCAACGTGGTCAAGGCTGCCATGATGTCAACTGAACTTATCCCACTACAACATTCAGCATACAGTCCTGACCTGGTCCCAAGTGATTACTACCTGTTTCCAAATTTGAAAAAAATCTTCAGGGCTGAAGATACAGGAGATCAAAGCCGATATGCAAACGTTTTTTGACTCTCAACCGAAATCTTTTTTTAAAGGTATAACGTTGTTAAAATAACGAGCTGAAAAGTGTATTAGAATCGGAAGAAGTCATGTTGAAAAGGAAAAATAAAATTAATAAAAATAGCTGAACACCTTTTTGAAGAAAGGTCATTCTCAGTAATTATTGAAACGCCTACGTACATACATAATGGATGTTTTTGCCCCGTATACCCCTTTTCGAGACCAAATTTTAAAAATAAATTAAAATCAGCGTTTTGACTTTTAATGAAATTTGAAGTAGCCAAAGTGTGGGGAAAATGACAAACTTTCGATTTATGTGACTATCGAAGCGAATGTGGTCAAACGTCCTTTTAAAGAAGGTTAAGTTGTAAGTGGCTGTTTTTGCCCCGTTCTTCCTTACTGGTACAAACGTAGCTCCAATTTAATTTCCAAATAGCTGAGACGAGTTACATGTCGGTACATGGATATTCCGTGCTCGTTTTGCAAATTTACGTAAAACAAAAATGTGGTTGTGTAATTTCAAATTAGAAATATGAAATACAGAATTAAATTGACCTCTTTCGTAATTCAATTTAATTTCAATTTCCATCTGAATTTATTAACTTGTTAAATTGGGTTGCACTCGCGAAGAATGTTGGCTACCCCATAAACAGGGTTGAGTTCAGGAGGAACATGGAGAACATCAAGTTGTTTCACACGGAAAAAAAAGTTTGTCTGTTATACCAAATATCTGGTGAATTTCAAAGCAGGCCCGTGAAATTCTGTTATGTCAAACTCAATGTTGTCAATACATATTAAGAGCCTAGTGCAAAAACAACCGGAGTGAAAAACTTGATAGCCATTGAGAAACCATTTGATTATTTACTCCGGTTGTTCTTGCACTAGGCTTTTCATATTATGAATATTGATTTATGTATATTTCCTGCATTTACGTTAATTCCGTAAGTTACTTATTGATTTTTCTTAAAATTGACTCTGCTCTCGGAGTTGTTTTTACTAGCGGAAGCATAACTGGCGCAGCTAGATTCGCTCTCCAGGCTAAAAAGCTCAAATTAAAGAAACTGCAAGAGTAAAAATGGACTTCAATTTAACAAGAATGGCGACAGTTTTAAAAATGATTTGGTTATGGATATATTTGAACAAATTCATTTTGTCACTCAGAGAAAAAATAAGATGGTTGATTCAGGAAATTCAGTCGGCAAGTGATCTGGACAAATTGTTGATCTTCTTGATCAAATACTACATAATTGTATTTGACCTAGTCAAATGTACTCCCTTTCACTACGCGGGTGGACAACAACTTGGAGTCAAAGCAGCCAACACAAAAGGTCAAATTGTCTGGTTGTCAGCTTGCATCATCTACATTCTACGTGTATTATTGTGGTTGCATCAATTATTGATGAGACCTACATTTTGGGAAACGATGATCAGAGATGGAATCGACATGGACAAAGTTATCATGGTGATTGTGAGTCCACTTTTGGTGTTTAACATTTTGTCCATCATCAATACAGCAATCAAGCGCCCGACAGCATTAGCGCAAGTCTTCAACCAAATCATTGGAATGGATGCACAATTTTCAGGTCAGTCCAAATGAAAAGTCAAATTGATTTCTGTATAAAAATAAGACACATGCAATGAATCTGTTGATATTCATTTACACAGCAAAGTTTTTGAAGGGGACCACCTCGACAATGAATGTGGAACCAGGCATAAGGACCTTTGTATTGGTTATTGTCGTCTTTACTATATTGATAACAGTTGGAGGTTTTATCACAGGAATCTGTTACATCATCTATTCTCCACAGTCCATCCTATTTTTACCCTACTGGTTTTGCCATGATTTAAAATGCTCCCCGTGGATCCGTTTGTGTTTGTTGCTTTTCGATTTGGGTATTTTTTTATTTGAAATATTGCTCACCATATCGAACATGGTCTTAATTGGATATCCTCTTTCACTGAATCTAACGGTCGCAAGGGTTATGATGTAAGTTGTGCCATTTTAATAATCACCAGGTAGCTTTCGTCAAATTGCTAGACTTTGCATTTTCTTTAAACTTATGATGAAATCTTTTCTTCGCAGATCAACATGTAAATCTGGCACTCACAGCAATCACCAGGAGGAACTCATAAAATTTTATCCTACATTTCAAATACTCGTTAAGATGTTTAATAATTCCCTCCTTCCTTTGATAGCTACATCATTCCCCAGCTTATTTCGAGTTTCAATTGTTTTCGTGAATTGTGCTGTCATCTGGAATGCCAGAAATATGATTGCAACACAAGCTTACATGATTTTGATGCAGGTGTTAATAGTAATACTTTGTATTACAATTACTGCTGTCGCTTTTGCTGTTCTTCGTGGGATTGTGGTCGCTGTGAACTTAACCAGGACATTTGTGGATCAAGTCAGGATTAACATGTTGCTGAACCATGTAAATGCTAAGGCAGGCGAGGAACAAGATCAGAATTCTGTACTAGTTGAGCGGTACGGTCGGAGGTTGGTGAGGTCATGGAGACCAATTGATATTGAAATAGGAATTTGCTGCAAAGTGGATGAAGATATTTTGTTGGCTTATTTGGAGTCCCTCTTGGACAACACCATAACTGTTCTCATGACATTTTAACAGTAATCAAAATGCGACTCTTTGTAGTTGAATGGACACCTAGAAAATAGTCTAACTAAATTAATATTGATGGAATGTTCTAAGGTTTCTCATGAGTCGGTTTTTGATTCGAACCGAAAAGTTTGAGTTGAGTTGAGATTCCAAACCGACTCAAAA
>JAQHQX010000894.1:0-10605 GCA_034694425.1 Arrhopalites sp. Gr-Col-00791 | reverse complement strand
AAATGTACAAAGTTGAATTTCTGAATAATTTATTGTTGACTTAATGATGGACCTACATAAAAGCTCACGAATTTAATCTTTATGATTCCCCACATTAAGCGTAATTTAATTTAATTTTTTTTCAACCTCAAAATCCTGACGAAGCTACAAAATGGAAAAATACAAAAGAGCAATAAACGTTCAATATCTTGATTTAAACCTATAGAAAAATGTCGGGGTTCAATCAACTTGATGTTCTGATGCTGAATAATTTATTTGAAACATCAGTTGAATCCTAATTTTAAATTTAATTCTTTTAACACAATCGAAGCACTAATTTCACCTGTCAAATTTTTGTACAATTGAGTTCATGTCATTCCAAAAAGAAAAGAATGGATTTTTTGACTTCAAAATCTATTTAATTTTTTACCAGATGTAAAAATCTAGAGTAATTTGATGTGTAGAAAGTTTCTAGAACAAAAACAACAGAGAGTTCATTCACTTTTGTCAAATCTCACGTACAAAAAATGGGAGCATCCTCCATAGAATTCACAAATGAACATTTTTTTTAAATTTAAATTGATCAATTTTTTTTTTAAATATTAAATAGATTTTGGAGTCAACAAATCGATTCTTTTCTTTTTTGATCGACGTGAGCTCAATTGTTCAAATTTAATTTGACAGATGAAATCAGTAGCTTCGACACCCGCCGCTGAACAATTCATGAACCAAACTCCCTGAATTCAAATAAAAGTCTCCGTTCTTTGCTTTTTTCACTCAGTTGATTTATACTTAAAATAGTTTTCTCTCTGATCTTTCAACTTTTTTTGATACAATTTTCTTTCAACTTGACGATTTTTTAAATCCAGAATTTATTCAAAATCAATTTTCAGTTTGTTTGAAATCCTTTGAAAAATGAATAAAATAATTTTGTGCAGTCTTTTTGTCTCTTATTTTTTTATGGGAATTTTGAGCTCGACTGAAACTGAAGTGGAGTCCATTGACGAAATTCAGGTCGATGGTGACAACGAATTTGAAGAGGTAAATTTTTATTTCCTTTCTAGCCATTTTAACTTAAATAAAAATCAATCTTTTTTAAAAAGAATAAATAATCCATTTTCTAGAGGATGGACTTATTCTGGTGTCAGATAATGGATCCTGTACTTTAATTTGAAATTGTTGTACTTTTACTCTATTTTTTGAATTTAAAGACGGATGGGGACCAAGTCGATGTGGAAAATTCTGACTTTGATCCGCTGACAAGGAGAACGAGATGTAGTCCATCTTGTGGTTCGGGATCCCGTTGCATGAAAACCTGGAGATGCGTCCCAAGACGTGCGTCTGATGCAGGAGATCCATGTGGAGGTGGAGCTGGTGTCCAAATAGCGGTAGCGTGTAACCCCCCTTTCAAATGTTTTTCTTCAGATGGAACACAAATAACATTTAACTCTCAGAGCAAACCCGCAGATGTACCTAGTGGTACATGTAAACAATAATGCGACGACAGTAATAACAAATGTAACGATCCACAAAAGTGTGTTAGCGGGTTTTGCACATGATTCATTCTCTAAACGATGACTCCCTTACAATAAAAGTCCAATGGCAACCGATCTAAAATTCAATTGAAATCAACTTTAATATAAAATCATAATTCTAAATGTTTACAAATTACCTAAATTATTCATCATCATCTTGTGATTCTTTTATTTTATTTTTCTTCAAATTTTGAATTCATCACCCTTGAAATTTTATTACGCCGAATAAATCAGATGCAATTTTAAAAATGATCCTGGTGTAAAATTTTTGATTGTTTATTTTGCACAACACACAAATCTATCGGTTATATAGCATGTGGCCACAAATCATTTCGTCACTTGACTATTCGCCACAAATCAGTTGGTCACAAAATCATTTCGACAAAAGACAATTGGTCACAGTTTTATTTCGTCACATGACAATTGGTCACATATTTATATATTTTTAAAATTGACGTATTTTTGTTAGAGTTTTGTTGTTTAAAGTTAGGTTAGATGAATTTGAAAACACTAACGGCTCATAAGGAATTAGATTGATTTTCGTTAGGTTTGGGGTGCATACGAGCGACCGAAGGTCGCGAGGATGCTCCCCAAACCTAACGAAAATCAATGTAATTCCCACGGCTTTGCCCTACCGCTGCAAGAACTGTTCCTTAAATGACTTTTTAATTTTAACGGAGGAATTGGAAAGTCAGTGGAAATTGACTGCCTTGCCCTATCACAGAAATAAAAATAATTTCGTTGACCTGTGACCTGTGACCTGGCTCTTTCCGATCTTTACAATCACTGGATACGTCAATTTTAAATAACATTTTAAGTACATATAAATATGTGACCAATTGTCATGTGACGAAATAAAACTGTGACCAATTGTCTTTTGTCGAAATGATCTTGTGACCAAATGTCATGTGCCGAAATGATTTTGTGACCAACTGATTTGTGGCGAATTGTCAAGTGACGAATTGTCAAGTGACGAAATGATTTGGGGCCACATGCTGGAGATTCAAATTTATCATGTGGCAAAAAATGAAACTTACATGAAGAAAAAAGTAAAATATTTTAACGAATTGATTTAATTTAGGTCGATGAAATTCTATACAATTCTTTAGTGTACACAATTCCTAAATTATTTTTCTGTGATTTGAGTCGAGGGGGTCATGTCACTTTATGTTGGCCAGATAGCTCCTTCATCAGAAAAGATACTTTGTCTTGTAATTAACGATGCAACATCGTCTGCATCTGTCAAATCAGTTGAAATTTTTGATGGTCCTTCTTTGGGATCCAGTTGGCAAGTCGAATCTTGATCAATTGAAAATTCTCTTTTTGACAATTTTTTTCTTCTTTTTCTAGTGTTATTCAATTCAATTAATTGAAATTGATTGAAGATCGGATGTGTATTGACACGATCATCCAGTTCAACTGGCAAATATTTTAATTGTCTCGAATCTCCACTTGTCTGTCCACGTCCAGTTGTGGTTATGGTCGCAGTGATTTCAATTTCCCTACAAAATTGATCCTGTCCTGATTCTTCATTTCCACCATTTTTTAAAGCTGTCTGCCGAATAGAAATATTTTCCAAGTCTCAGTTAGATTAATTTCAAAAATGTTTGAAGTTAATTGTTCCAATTCAATTGTACTCAATTGATTCAAATGGAAATTTTCTTGACCACAAACAAGTTCTAAGCCACGTGGGAGCAAAATGAAACTTTTTTACAAACCAAAAGAAGACGGAAAAGTGGTTTCTAAGGAATCTCCAGGGTATATAATGGCTCATTAAATCCGAAACAACGTTTTATACGAGGTCTACTTTCGAACACTAGTCAATTTTCATTTTTATTTCTAAAATTTTGAACCACTTTTACTGACTGTAACTACGCTAAGGATTGTGTTGTATTACAACACAATCTTTAGTGTAGCTTAAAGCTACAAATTGAAATTGAAATTGGTTTTGACGGGTTCAAGGTAAACTATTAAATAACCTTGACAAACATGAAGACTACGCATACTTGATGTCATGTTTCAATACTCATGTACTTGAATAAATAGTTCAAATTAGTTGTTGTGAAAATGTTGAATATAACTACTTACAGTATACTTACTGTATAATACAATGATAATGTCTAGTGCACACTCCAGGGTAATTAAGTAATTAAGAAAGTAGTTGATTAACAAAATAGCAAGTTGAGAATTTCTATTAGGGAGACATTTCTTAGGCTAAAGACGAAAGTTCATCATGTATTTTCCTATTTCCTATTTGAACACTCTATTGTGGTCTTTCTGGAAACTCAAGTCAATTCATGTTCGATTGTCAGTGTTCACTCACAATTTCATTGGGTCAGTTTCATAATCAACATCACATTTAAAAATCCACCTTTCATCCATCTCCCACTAGTAATAAAAATAAATAATTCTTATTTAATTAACTCAACTTTCCAAAAGAACTGATGAATGACTTTTCGATTTGATTATTTACTTTTCAATTTCAATTCTTCAAGAACTTCCAAAGGGAGCTTTTTTTAAAAAGTCGATTATCTTAATTATAATCATAATTTTAATGAATTCACAAAGCATCTTCTCTAACAATCTAGTAAATGATTCATTATTTTCTATTATTTTCCTTCTCTGCACTAACTGTATCATATGATGAGTAATTTGATTTAATTTTTATTATTCATCTAAAATTATTACCTTACAAGCGCAACAAAAATTGATAAATTTTTGTTAGCACATAATGAACGCTGTCAGGATTTTAGTAATTTAAATCGTAAATCATTATTAAATATGGCTCCGAGTAATTGTTACTGACTGCGCACATTTTCCGACTTTATTTCCCCTTACCTAAATACAAAACCTATAATTTGTGTTAATAATTGGTTTGCAACAAAACATTTCCAAAACAACTGTCAGTTACTGATGTTACACTATTACTATTATATGATTTTGAAATGTTACTGGACAAATCAGAATAATATACCATTGTTCTCCGCATATCACATTTACAATCTAATTCGAAATATTAAAAAAAACTAATTCACTTTTGATGCTTTTTATCAAATATTATCAAAAAAGTGAATGGATTGTCATTTACTATAAAAAATCCAAATGTACAGAATTCATTAGAAAATACATGTATAGCATTTTTTAAATAAAAAATTGTTTTGGAATGATGTGACTAGAAATATAAAAGGTCAAAATGAAGTAACTTTTTCTAGGTACTAGTAACATCACGTTACAAACATGTAAACAAAATGATGGAGAAAAACTTGTTTTTATAATCGTTCAACCCTCAAGCTAAGTACAAGCTGTTAATTATATTTCAGGTTTTCCATCGTTATATAAATTGTAAATCTAGTAAAAATCTAGTAAAAATCCAGTTTGAATGAAAAACTTGTCAGACGAAAATATGAAATAAAAGACGTATAACTAATGTTGCCAATCTAAACTTGGAATTAATGATTTACTGCAAGTCGTAAGTTGCACAAACATCGTCTGCCCTACCTCAAGTATCTTTACAGTAAAATAAATTTTTCTTTGTTTCTTCTTCAATAAATTAAAATTAATACTGATAAAATTATTTTGTGTCAACCTATCTCAATTTTTGTTACGAATTTCGTGGGCATCCAAAATCCAGATACTCAATTTTTTAATTTTAATTTAATTTTGATTTTTCTATGAAAATTTTTGATTTATAAGAATATTGAAGAATATGAATATTTTGTTCCTTTTAGTAAAATGGCCAATTTGTCATCGTCTGTTTTCATTCTGGTTCTTTGGACTGTGACAGTCCCTCAAGGTCAATCAGCTCCAAGTGGTTCGGTACTTGAGCAAAAACTTTTGGATGCTTTGCAGTCTAACCCGAAAACAGCCATTCAGGTGACCATGAAGGATGGTGTCCAGAGTGTACTGGAAGAATTATCAAAAAAAGAATTTGATGATTATAACGACCAAAATGCAGCATTTCAGAACGGTCTCAAAGCACATGCCCTAAAGAGTCAAAAAGAAGTAATCGATTTTCTTAAAAAAGAAAAGGCGAAAAATAGTAATTTGTCTTTCGAATCTATTTACATTTCAAATGTGATTGTCATCAAAAATGGTTCGAAAAAACTTGCTCAAAAACTAGCTGAATTTCCACAAGTTGGTAAAGTTGGTATTGATGAAGTCACTCAAGGACTATAATATCAATCATCTACAGTTCATATTGAGGGGTATCAAGTTGATATTAAATTCAAAAAATAAATACACTTAAATACATTTAATTCAACCGGATAAGAGTTGCACATGTTGTCATTTACATTCAAAAATCAACAAAATTTTTAGTACAGTTTGGGATTTTCTTTGTAGTTTGGGTATTATTAAAATTAGAGGGAAGTAATTTCAAATGAAAACTCCAAGTTTACTACTTATTGTTCATCATAATTAATTAATTGTAATTATGATTGAGAAATAAAATGGCTTTTAGTGACAATGTTATTTCATTGTTATTGTTATTTGTTATTTCTACAAAATTTCATGGTTCATAAAACAAGTAGAAAAATTGTTTGGTGTCTAAATACAATTCGAGACAATTAATTTTTTAGTTAAAATGCAGTCACAGTAACATCATACCTTGTTGACCTTACAAATGTGACCTCGAGTGCCATTAATTAGTTGAAATGAGACAAGTTGAAAATTCAGACAAGAGATTTACCAATTCCTGTAAAGTAATAAACTTGATTCATCATCACTCTTTTGACGGAAATTAGTCATTTAATCATAGTTTTAAAGAGAGGGAATTTCCACATCAATTTTTCAAACCTCTTGCTAATAAAGTGAAATAACTTTACTAATAAATATGTCATCATATACATTTGTGTCGATTGTTGGAAAACAATGCAGAACGAAAGATTGGAGATAACTACTGAACTGGAGGGATGCACATCATATCATTAAATCATTAAAATTAACTTACTGTCGGGTATCACTTTTATTAACTAGATTAATTGAACCTACTAAAAACTGGATTATGATAAAAATTCAGAAACGCGGCTTAAACTAAAACATATTTTATCTCTCAATGAATTCAGAATTATTCCAAATGACAAGGATTTTACAATCATAATCCATCCTTCACTTTAGCCATTTTTAATTTCAAATACTTTAACATAGTCCAGTACAGAATATGCTGTAACTTTTTCAAATGGTGAATTACAAAATCTATGTCAATCTCTCAATCTCTCCTCATGATGATATAATATTAGTAAACTTTGTTCAAAATGATTTTGCAACTAATTTTTATAACCTTGACATAACTTGCAAATTAATCCTGTTCTGATAGTCTCATTTATTTAAAAATTCACATTCAAGTACTTACTTAACATGATGCACGACTCATGAAAAACAGTTTGAAATTTTAATTGTTACATTTTCAGCATTTTAAAATCCAACTGTAAGTAATTTAAATTGTGTCTTTAATACCTGTAACTCTAAAAAGTCTTGAGTCTTGAGTTTATTCTGATTACAAAGTCTAGAGTCTAGACTTTGGTGATTGATAGAAGAGATTACATTTGAGATGGGTGGTCAATGTTGTAAATTTTGTAATCCCAAGAGGACAACCAAAGAACGTAAATCTAAAGAAACCAATGTCGACAATTTCAAGACCCAAGAAGGTCATTTTAATTTTACTTTTACTGATGATGACGTAAGGAATCATTCCAGCCCAATAAATGAGCCCTTTCAAGGTCAATCAAATCCCTTCCAAGACAATGAAAGTGAGGTGAGAAGGAAAAGACCAGCAGAGCAAGAAAATCCTGAAAATGTTTTTCAACATGACAAAATCAGCTCAAATGGAAAATCTTTGGCTGACCTCAAGCCCTTCTCATCAAAATTCGAGGATGGTGAATCTGACCTTCGACTATCATCAAAAGTGACACCGAATAATGAGCATGTCGACGACGCGGTACTGCGACCAATTTCAAATCGTAATAATGACATGGCTGACCTGCGACCACGAAAACAAGAAACTAATCAACAGGCCGACCTTCGCTCTAAACAACATTATGTTAGCACAATTGTTTCTTCAAGTCACAGTTAAATAATAAATTATTTCCATTTTATTTCGCATTTAATGATCCATCTACAATTTCCAATTTTCAATTATACTTTTTGAGATTTAACTCATGATTTTAGACGGATAAAAATATTTAAATTAAATTATTTAGTTTACATTTATTGTATATGAAAATTTGAATTTAAACTATTACAAATATTAATTAACGACAAGCTGATTTACTTGTTACTTGACAATTTGCTATTAAAAAAGGTTACAAAAGATACGAAAGACAATTTACAATTTTGAAAAAATGTTTACACAATAAATTACCATATCAAGTAATCAACTAAACTTATTAATTATTAATTTTAAAAGTACTAAATACTTATCAAGGGTGGGTGTTTAGTATCCACTGACGAGTAAATTGACCGTGTTGATGAAAATGATAGACCAAAGAGTCAATACGAATTTTTTGTCAATGAAGAAGAACGAGCCATGAGTAACACAAATTGGCCGACAAGATTTTAAAAACATTTTAAAAAATTGTCGGCCATTTCTCCTCTTCTGCATATGTAACAGGTCACTACAAGTGCCATAAATGTCACCCATTTTCATGTACTGCAGACTCACCTGAGCAAACATTTGAAAGCCCCATTGTAACCAGATAAACTTTCTTGGCCAAGCCACATGAAGTACCTGTTTGCATTTTTCAAAAATAAAATACATGTTTTAGTTTTGGAATGCCGGCTATTGCATCGCTGGACATTTCACCACACGGACATTTCATCACACCCACATTTCAATACAAATTTTTTTAAATTTTTTAAGTCAAAAAAATTACAATGGAGGGGTCCCAATGGTCCGCTCGGAATTTTGATGAAATAAGTACCATTCGATTCAGTTTTTTGTGCCGATTCTAAAAATGTCATCAAGACTCCCAAACGGCCAGGTTCTGACCCGTAAAAAATTAAAAAAGTAAAAAGTGCGCCATTTAGATTCCTCAGCCTTCTCCACACATTTATTCCATAAGAGAATTAATTTGTTTAACTTTTTACGGGTCAGAACCTGGCCGTTCGGGAGTCTTGACGATATTTTTTAGAATCAGAATAAAAAACTGAATCGAATGGTACCTATTTCATCAATATCCCAAGGGGACCGTTGGGACCCCCCCCCCATTGTTAGTTGTTTTTTGCAGGCACTCGGAAAATTCGTCCCGTGAAAAATAATCTCACGAAAAGGTCTGGACAGTGTTTTCGCATGTTATCTAACCATTGCTAACACGCTCGCGACTTGTAACAAACGAATCTAATGATTGGTTATAGTTAGGTTTCGAATTTTTCGTGGGACGAATAGTCTGAGTACCTGCAAAAACAAGTTTTTTTGTTCCAAAAAATTTAAAACATTTAGTGTTGAAATATGGATGTGATGAAATGTCCGTATGTTGAACCGTCCGTGTGATGAAGTAGCCGCGCACCTTAATTTTGCATGTAGATTTCAATTTCAGAAAAAAATTTGTAAAAAATTCCAAGTACCCCGTATGAACTGAGAACACAACAAATGATTATTGCCACTTCAACCAACGGTAGTAGGAGTGATCCGAACATTCTATTAAAATTTATTTGTAAAATTTGAAGCGTTCGATAAATCCTCTGGAATTCTTTCAAATTCTTGAAACTTTCGATGTCCTTTTCCTGGGAAATTCTGCAATTGAATAATGCAAAAAACACAAAATTTATCAATCTCTAATTCACAATTAAATCAAATATCTACAAACATTTTCAATATCTGTGATCATTGAAGACCCGACAATAATTACTGTCGGATTTTCACAATTATTGTCAAAATTTAAACATTTCGAATGATTTTCTAAAATTTTCTTTTCACAAAAACCTACTTTGATTCCTCAATTTTGAACTTCCAAAAACAATTCTGATTAATCATTTCAACAATTTTGGAATAATTTCAATTTCAGTTTTTTCAGTTTTCAAAAAAGTTCTATTCTCGAGTTTTTCTGCACTGTCAAAATTGGTCTTTAGTACAAATGTTCATGGAATTTGTTTCTTGAACTGGTTTCAAACAACTCAATAAAGTTAAATAAAATATTTTAAAAAATCACAAAATTAAATTTTTTACCTGATTCGTTGAATAAGTTGATTGAGAACACAAGCATACAAATTGATGATGAAGAGGTACATGGTTAAAGTACTCACAAAACTATTGTAAAGAAATCCACTCAGACATCCCAATGAGATCCTCAATCTAGCTATTTGCCAATACTCCTTGGGGAAAACTGACATAAAAGTGTACGGCAGCTGAGGTCGTGTAATATTCAGAACATAAATTAAAAATCCCGACACAGCTGACATCAAAAACGAAAATGTCATCAAATTCTCACACCCATTTCGAGTCACTTGATTTGAACTCCAAGAATTTTTGGTGATGTCTGCAGATAGACATAGTTTAATTAACTCATTATTTTTTTATAAATAGTTTTTCGAATAATTTATCCGCTGACAATTTTTAATTGACTTAAACTTTAAGATTTTGATTCAAACTTACCATTGACAAGATCAAGGAAAGCATTGAATAGATTTTTGAGTTGATTTTGATAATAGCAAAGATGAATGACACAGCTCGTTGAAAGTCCATTGGCTACAGAAACGTAAATCATGAGCATTTTCATTTTCTTCATTTTAGGATCATTTGACAAAGTCAAAGGAATCGTTTTCACAATAAAATAACTTTCTGTAAATAAAAGGAGAGAAATTATAAAATATCGAATGTAAAAATAAAAATATCTTTTAGTAGGAGCAACTTTTTCTAATCTCAGTTGTTTATTCCAACGGTAAAAACCGACTCCATGAATTGTTGTAAGAAAAAATATGTAACCAATGTAATTTACACATTTCTTGCTTATCATTTTGATTTTATTTTGATTTTAAAAGGAAATCTAGTTTAATTTTCTTAGACAAAAGAGAAGCGAGATAGACTGAAATGAACTCAAAGTTGGGTAAAGATTGTAAGTTTAAATGAAATTTTGGTTGATATGGAACCCTCTGAATA
>JAQHQX010000893.1:0-10605 GCA_034694425.1 Arrhopalites sp. Gr-Col-00791 | reverse complement strand
GGATGAAAAATGAATTTTTAAAACGTGGAGGAAAATTGACGTTTCTCCATTTTCAAAATTCTGTATTTCCGCCATTTCCAATCATTTCAAAAATCTAGTAATGAAGTCGAGGCCTACTTTTTCACCCTCTTTCAGGAAAAAATACCACTATTCAAATCTTTTAAAAAATTAAAACCAAAAAATGTAAAAAAAATTGCGACCTTAGCTGGGATCGAACCTCAGCTCCACCAGTTGAGACCGCATCCTTGCCCATGTCCTACATCCATTCGTTCAATTCTGACCTGCGACAGTGAACGTACTTATCCTCCAAAGGCTCAAAAGGTGAAACTTTAACCCCGAATTTCTCGGTCCTACCCGGGCATTCGGGGAAATGACCGTTACTACGGTCATTTACTCATCGAACTGCATCGGATGGCACCGGTCTCGTGCAAATCCGAGTGTACTCGATGAAACAGGTCCATTGTCAGTTGAAAAATTACAGTGTTTTCGCAACCATCTAACAGCTCGCTTCGCTCGCTACTTAAATCAAACAAACCACCTCCAATGACCGATAAAAAATTTACCGGTGATCGAAAAAATATTTATTTAATCAAATGCACCGCTAATTTTAAAACTGAGCACATCCCTCACCATAAACCGAAGCCGATGCGGATAGTAAAATCCAACTAAACACCACAGAAAATGAATTTAACTTCATTCCTTTGGTTGGAAACTTTTGGCAATCTGATTTCAAATTGAATTGTTTAATAACATTAAACTTTCAAATGAGCAGAATATTTGAGTAATATTCAGATAAAAAACTAGATTGAAGAATCCCAACGGATATAAACTTTATATCACATTTTATATTATAACTTGTTGAGTGAATAAGTTCAGGATTTTCGTGTCCCGGTCTCATTCGGAACTCCAATCAACTATACATTTCCATCACGTTGTGTCCACTCGAACCTAATCAGGAGACATATCGCTTGTTTTATCATATGTCGAATAAAGTCCTTTCAACATTTGTAGCCTCGAAATTAGCAACTAGAAAAAATAGTACAATAGCAACGATGATTTAGTTCTTGCGAAAAATAATATTGACTTAACTAAAGCAAAGTGTAAATTAAAAGTACATGTTTCAAATGACCACAGAGGAACAGAAAATTTGACTAGTTCTATAATTTCTAACATTTATTCCTGACCGACAGTATTCAAATATTTTATTGAATTTAACTCAGTTAATTAAACTGGTAGTAAAGACATCAAATCCTGGGTCGTTGGTACAGTTAGCGTAGAGCACTTTGGATTGAAATTTATCCTTTTGGTCGTGGAGCCATTTCATTCTTTGATCACAAATCAGAGGATTATAAGAAAAGTAAATTGTGTTTGATTCATTTGCATTCAACAGCATTTCAAAATTTTCTGCTGAGATGAATTCAAAGTTATTGTAACCGAGGTCTAATAAGATGGGTCTGGTCAATTGAAGAAGCCCATTTTCCTTCATATTTATTGAATTGTCATCCAAATCACAAGAGCTTAAATAAAGCTGGAACGTTGAAGTGGACCCTTCGTCTCGGAAGACAAATGCATCTTTACCAATTTTCAAATTGCTATTGACTGCCAGCCGAAGACTAAAAAGTTGATTGTTATTGTAAAATTGTTCACTGCTGATCATTCTAATTTGATTCTTCCCAATGTCCAGCCATTCAAGTTGAGTGAAATCGGACAAACCAGGGAAAAGTTCAAGTTCAATATCACTCCTCGATCCATTTAACACGTTTCCAAACAAGTTGAGGCGCTTGAGAGAAGGTGCAAAATATTTCAAGGAGTCCCCCAGCCCTTCATCTGTCAAACTATTTTCTTCAAACACCAACTCTTCAACGTGGATTGACCCCTGATTAGGCGAACCTGGTCCCACGATTGTTGTCAGTTGTGGATTATAATTGACAGTAAAATAAGAGCTAGTCATATTTACCAATGGGGTCAAGTCCAACTCCTCCATTTCACGTTGAGAAAATGTAAATGATTTTAATGGAAGAGTTTCATGTGGCAGAATGGAATTGTAGTCACGAATTGAGAGAAATGCTCTATTGATTGATTCCTGTGTTATGTTGGGGCCGACACAGCTGATGGTATCAGGAACATAGCAGGTACAGGGAGCAATGACAGCGTCCTCTGGACAAATCAATCCTGCAAAATATTTAAATCCGTTTTTTATTTGCAATTTTAATTTCTTCGAACAATTATTTCTATGAATTGAGTAAGCCCAAAATTATTCTTTGGGATACGAAAATTGCGACAGAATGAAAGATATTTTGACATGCAAAGTTGAGAAAATGAACAAAAAACTTTGTTGTTTTCATAAGCTCAAAGTAAATACAAAAATGAACATCTGACACTTGAAAATCAAATTCACTTTGACATTTTGTAAAATTGTGAATTGACACGATAGACTGGGAATCAGTCGCTTTGAATGGGAACTGGGTAAATGGACAGAAAACGAAGGTATTTTACTTCTCCCTCCCCGATTTATCTTACCATAAACAGAAGCCGATGCGGATATTGAAATCCAAATCAACACCACAAAAATCAAATTCGACTTCATTCTTTTTTACGTAAACTGTTGGCAATCTGATTTCAAATGGGTTTGTAAAATAATATCCACCTTTCATGTGAGCAAAATATTTGAGTCATATTCAGATAAATCCCAACTGATATCAACTTAATATCAGCAACTTCATATTATAACGAGCTGAGTGAATTAGTTTAGGATTTTGGCGTCCCCATCCATTCGAAGCTTTAATCAATCATGTATTCCCATCACTTCATCTCCACTCGAATGAAATCAGGAGACATATCTCTTGTGTGTATTACAAGCGATAGATATGTCTCCTCTGTACCGGCTACCCATATTGAAATTCTGCCAAGTAAATATTTGGGTTATTTGGGTGTTTATATCCAATACTTCTACAATTACCAGTTTAAACAGGTATCTAAAATCGATACCGAGTTCCATACTCGTTCCCATACCCAAATACCAGGTATCTACCCGGTATCATTTAATTAAAAATTACGATGCATAATTAATTGCTTTTGTCTACATCATATTGTAAAAATGTCAAAATTATCTTAATTTATTCAACAAAATAACAATCTAAATGAAATTATTGGTCAAAAATTCTTTTTTCAATTCAAAAATTTGATCAAATCAACGAAAGATTGATCGTCAATTGAAGTAAATGGTGGATCGGTCAGTATTATGACGCGGAAACACTGACAGCCCTACAGGAAATTTCTATGTGCTATAAAGTTCATAAAAATGTCAGCGCTGTTTCCCACTGCAAGTCAATAGTTCGGCCATGTTCCGGTAGGATGTGCTGATGAACTGTGGTGTTAATTGTGTGAACTGCGTGTGAATGGGTTTTAGTGAGACCCATTTTCTATATTTCTCAAGCTGATACTTTTTAAAAGTACCCATTAGTGTTGGAAACAAATGTTCGTGCTGTCATGTCAGTTTCACCGCTTGCTACAGTAATTCTTGAAATATTTATGTGTTTCAGTGAGTTGAGCTTAAGCTTAGGGGTGCAGAGAACTTGATCAAACTTCCTCATCGTCCGTCAAGCCTTTCTTTGTGTCAATCGTGCCTTATGATTATGGTCATTATGCAAGTGCAACCAAAGTTCTATATCAACTCGATATTATCGAGCTTTTGGCTCTTATAAAATTTTTGAAATGAATACGACGATCAAAAGATACTAACCGACTTAGTGAATTCCAAGATTTGCAGTTCGTGATTTTCTATCATTAAAAAAATAATTTCACAAAAAAATAAAAGTGTAACATTTGGATGTATATCCAAATGTTGCACTTCCGAATTCGTGTCAACAATATTTTACTCTGTAGAAATTAATTGGAACTTGGGCAATGAAAACAATTTGTGTTTCACTCCAGTAGGACACCCTACATTATTATTCCTCACTAACTCTACATTCCTCAACGGGACCCAGAGAGAGAATGTTTTACTCAAGTAAATGAGACTCAACTTGAATCCAAGTTTCAGGATCATAAAAGAAAATATTTTTGAGTGTCGTTCATGCTGCATGTCGATCACATATGATTGCATTTTTACCAAAATTCGATTTAAAGCAAGATCGCATCCGCAAGAAATAAATAATTTGCCAAACCAAACGAAATTTTTTGGTCGACAAGATTCAATCAGAAATTGATATTGAAAACTAGTTTTCAGTTTATTTTATTTTATTTTATTGTATTCAATGAACACGGTTCATTTTTCTGAGAAGCAAATACAAAACACAAATATGATGCAGATTTACAACATAGCGGACAAGGTGATTGTTTTTCTTGTCTTCTCGTTAATCACAACTCAAGTAGATGGAACTTCAAATGATGGGATCAAATTGACAGACCAAAAAGCCATCATCCAATTGAATAGAGTTTTGGGTGACGACAGTCTCTGTTTCCTCTTTGTGCTCTTTGACCCACAACTGGATATTGGGGATATTGGAGATGGTCGCCCATTCAAAACCACCCACTCCCTCCTCCTCTATACAACTTTACATAAATTTCCATTGACGACTAGACGTTTCATCGACTCTCGAATTAGTAATATTCTAACAGCTTTCTCACACATGAGGAATATGAAATGTCACATCATCGTATACCAATCACCAACTACAGAATGGAGAAAAAAGGGTGAGTATAATCTTCATTTAGTATCAACAAAGTTGACTATGCGTAATCATTATCGTCCTCAATATACGAAATCCAACGTATTGGCTTTGTTACTGGTAGAAAATGATCACGATCGAAATCAAGATCCTCTACCAGAATTTAACGATAACCCAACTGTTCCAAAAATAAAGATGAATTTATTTGACACAAGAGCATCCGATAGAAATTATAGCAAAAGTGGTATCTGCTTTTTCAACTGGTTCCGTGAAAATATTTCTATCATTTACAAAACATTTCAATGTCCCCATGAATCCCGTCTGACACTTTCTGTATTGAATAAGAGTCCAGTGAATGAGGGCTGCCTAAGGGAAATTCTGGAATGTCACAGCAACATCACAGATAATGGTCGTATCATGAATTGGCAATTTGACCGAAAATCATTAACGGAAAAGGATCAAAATGATTACAATAATCATTTAGTTCAATTAAAGGAGGGTTTCATGTTGGGGTCAGCATCACCCGCAAGTAGACGATATCCAATTTCACTCATGTTGGCCAGTCTCTCTTTTATTTATTCTGCTTTAAATTGCACCACACTCTTTAGTCCTACCACCTCCTCTCATATTAAGAACAACGGATTAATATTTTGGCTCCCCAATGGAGACGATGTTTTCAAATTAGTTGCTGGTACATTTTCAATTGAGATCTGTGTAGTTGGTTCAGTGGAAAATTTCAAGTTCATCACAGCAGACAACGTTCAGACATTGCGGGAGTCATTCGTGGTCTATTTGCAGCCATTTCAAATCCCAGTTTGGATCACCCTCACAGTACAAATTGGAGCTACTTCATTTTTTATGTCCATTTTCTTCATCATGTGCAGTGAAGAGATTCGCTGGAAATTGAGATGGCGGTTGAAATTCATGTTGAAAATTGTTGGGGAAATGTCCTTGTCTGGTGTGAATTCCATTTGGAGGATTTTGATAGAACAACCAAATTACGATGGATTTATTCGGAATTCAGTTGAAAGACATGGAGAGACCTTCAAGGGCAAACGTTGGATAAAAATTTATGGGCCTGTTTTGTGGATATGGCTACCAATGGGTTTCCTTTTAACACTCTGGTATAAATCTGTTGTGAAAGCCAACTACATGTCCCCATTCCCATTTCAGACAAACTGGACCAGCATCGACCAATTTAATTGGACTACAAGTGATTTTCTTGTCTACACCATTCAGCCCACTTGTCCTGTATTTTCATTTACACTCCCTGAGGGATTTATAGGATTTGAAGAGATGAGTATGAAGCAACTAACAAGTTCCTGGGTTATTAAAGGGCTGCCGGGATCAGAATTATTAAATCTATTATATCTGCGGGCACTTCAACAGATGATGATTTGTTCTAATGGAAACTTCACAGTCTCTGAAAGTAAAAATGGAATTTTTCTGCCTTTTTACAAGTCACCCTTCGGACGTAGTGCAGAGTGTAAGAAATTTGTTGATTTCTTGCCAGCGCTTTATAAGATCAAATCGATTTGTGCTCAACAGTTGGAGGATCCTAAGCAAAACCTCATTGAAAATGTATTTCATAGATCCAAAACGCTTTTGATTGTCGAGGCGAAGCATTTTCACACAACTTGGAATAAATTCAAGATGGCGATGAGTAGAAATTCAAGCTTGAGGTTTGCTCACAATGGGAATGTCAGAGAAGATTATCTAAAGACGGTCAAATCCTTTGGATACTTTCCTATTCCCATATCGTATTGGGAATTGATGTTTTCTAAACCCATTGGAAATTTGGTTCCCCGGAGAATGAAGATATTGACGAGTTCTGGAATTTACAATTATTGGAATAAATGGGAGGAGATTCGAAATCAGGGGTCAGCAGTGAACTTTTCGACTTTATTAAATTCAAGTGAAAATAGTGCGAATATTAAGCCACTAGGTTTTGTAACTTCAGATATTCACTTGATTTTCCATTTGTCTGCTTTGGCTAATTTTGTCGCTGCAATTGTTCTCGTGATTGAATTCGTCTTTCAGATCAAATGGAATTGGAATTATCCAAGTGTGTGTGGGATGATCAAAAATTTGTGGACATTTCGTTTAGTTCACATTCTTCGAGATGTGGCTGTAAAACTGGCTCATCAAATTCATACTTTTTCTTTGCGCAAATCGCCAGATCGTGGCTGCGAAAATTTAGATGCACCACAGGGTTCGAAGGCCCACAGAAGGTGGCTGGCAAGAAGTGGCAGAAACTGACAATTGCCATCTAGTATTTGGTGGCAGAAACGGCAGAAAGTAGCAGAAAGTAAAAATTCATTCCACGACCATGAAAATCGTAACATGGAGTCTGGAATTACAGTAAGCAAGTTCGAATCTCTTTAAAATTGTTTAAACTGAGGTATTACAGTGTCCTCTGCATTGAAAGAATCATGGGCTACTATTTTTTCTTCACATAACTTAATTTGAAGTACAGGTCTTTTTGTTACAATCTTTTACCAATAAAACGATGGTTTATATATGATTCACTCTTTCTGTTTCAATGAGATGAAATTAAAAGTCGCTGTACGGGATCAACCGCCAAATTCAAATTTGAGTTGTAGCAGAATGCAAAATAATTATTAAAGGTTTTGCAATTTAATGAACTTTATTTCAAAGATTTTTCAAATTGTTTCTCTTTAATCGAAATGTAGTTCATTTTCCAGGGCAATTGACTATGAAAGCAGATGCAGAGGCACCAGTTTGTATTGACCAGAGAGAAGTAGTCAATATTTTATTTTAACATCACGTTTGACAGGCGAAACTCAATTTGTTTACAGGATTTTTGTGGAGTGCAAAATAAATGACGTTACAATTCATCAACTGAGTTTGAGTCGGCTATTGACGACTTAGGTTTGCTTGTGCAACACAATAAGAGTTAATATTTAAGTCACCCTTAAAAGGATCTTTTTTACCCTTAACTTTTAATTTTTTCACCCTTAAATTTTTCATCCTTAGAATGACTATAATTACCCTTAAATATTTTATTTTGACCCTTGTGGATTTTTACCCTTAGAAATATCCTACCCTTGGATTCTTCACCTTTAGAATTGAAAAGAATACCCTCAGATTAAATCCCTCCAACAAGGGCCAGAACTAAATAGAATCAGGTCCTAAGTAATTGCTTAGAAAACAAACATTGGAGATATTTTGGTGTATGGAAAGTTCATCATAAAAAAAAGTTCATCACACCCTTGTTTTGGTTTTATTGAATTGACGGATTATGTCAATAAAGATTTGGTTTATTGAAGTCGCGAGCGAAGCGAGCGGTTAGATGAATCCGAAAACACCTACAACTCGCACCGAAGTGAAAATTTCCCTTTGATCAACTTTCCCTATGAAGAACTTTGCGCGAATCAGATATTTTTACCTTCACATGAATAAATCTGATGGTTTACTATAAGGATCGTCTAAATTCTCATACCTTCAAATGGTCATTTTCGTCATTTTTTCGTCCTTTATCATTTTAGGATCATTAATTTACGGCATTCATGTGAAATTCGTGAAACCAATAACATACTGTTTTGTCGTAGTCATTTTCAAAGGTCAGAATAAAACATTTAAGGGTAATTATAGTCATTCTAAGGGTAAAGAATCTAAGGGTAGAAAAATTCAAAGTTAAAGATAAAACACGTCACTTTAAGGGCAGCAAAAATACACACCCTACAATTAATAGTAAGTGTCCAATGCTTTGAATTTGGATCTTCTCAAACTTTGACATGTACATATTGTGGTCAATTTTTTCAAAATTTTGTTTTGTCATGTAGAATGTACATTTTGGAAATGTTTTGAAAACATTTTAATGCGGACATGATGGCGAAGACATTTATACGTCTCGAGTTTCATTAGTGAAAATGTTTTTAAATACGATGACAAAGTACATACATGTGCGTTCATTGATCACAAGAATTCCATGAATACTATGAAAATAATGTAAATGCATACACAATTTTTCAACGCAACAACAAGTGCAAGACACTGACCCATGAGGGCCACAGGATACTGAACAGACATTTTGAGCGCATTCCAAACTGCAAGTGCATAAATGTATCTTCTACTCCAAATCATTTATCCCAATAATGCGCAAAAGCAACATCCAAGTGACATGACGAGTAACTGGAAGGTGAGTTCAACGTTTGAATTTCGAAAGTGTAAAGCTTTAAATGCCGGGAGCTCCTCGTGCCTGACGATGGCTCTATCAGCTTTCAACTGTAGAGCGTAATCCCAGTCTGACCAAAGTTGATATAATCCTGATGTTGCGATGGAGCGAAATCGCTGAACCACCAGCTCAATAATGTCCTCAGTTGGACTTGCTCGGATGCAGATGTCGTAGGAGGATCTTGTTATTGTGAACTGATCTGAAACATGTTTATTACTCGCGTACTTCCTACTATCATCTTGCTTCATGATGGCTTCGAATCTATTCCAGTAGAATTCCAGCTCACGTTCAAACACAACGAGGACTGTTCCTGGTTGACTGAAATTTACCTTGATGAAATCATCATTTACTTGAATTTGCTCCTTGCAAACGGGTAATGATCGCTGTAGAAGAGAAAGATTCCCATGGAGCCCTGACGTATTAGTATTGTCCCACGCCGCATATACAACATTCCATGCCGTGTCACGGATGAAAGACAATTCACTACCCAAGTACTTCATTTCAACAAATATCATTGTATGCTGTAGCGTTGTAAAAATCAAGGGTCGCTATTTTTTTCTCACGTGTTTTAATTGGAAGTACAGGTCTTTTTGTTATAATCTTTTACCTATAAAACGATGGTTTATATGTATATGATTAGAAATTTCACTATTGCATGATCAATAAACGATCAATAAAATTTATTGATAATTTATTGATGTTCAATAAATTTATTGATCGTTTGAAGATAAAGATAATATTCGTGAATCAAGTGAGATAGATCTCTGGAAAGAAATTTCAAAAGTAGTGGAGGCTTTGGACAGTTTATTTAACATTGCAGGGTACCTATTTTTCCTTTCCTCCTTTCCCGGAATAATTGGAAATCATTAAGAATCAAGCCTTTACTGAGGTTTTCAGATGATACTCTGAAACTGTGTCAATTATGTCACCATTTCCGTTCACAGTAATATCGATAATAAATTATATTTGGCAGGTATTTTGACAATGTAAACCAGTAGTATATATATTATAATTATGTTTCAATAATTAACTAGATTCTATTATAGTTTCCTCCTTTAATTTTTCCCAAACTCTACTCGATTTTGAATTCACCATTCGAAAGCTCTTGATGCCCTCGTTACGAATCTGTTGTGAGTTACATGTCAAGCTCAAGGGTCAACGATCAAATTGCCAAAATAAACAAAAAAACTCTTTTGTTGCGAGATGTAACTCAACAGTTTCATTTTGACAATTCGTTTAATAAACTTGAAAGGTTTAAATAAATTATCAGAGCGAACAATTACAATTCACAGAAAATAGTAGGTACCACATTTGTTATTTTGGCCAGTTAGTATTCCCGAGCCAAAATTGTTTAAAAAAAGTGCAGGGATTATTCTACACAATCAGGGTTCGACCACCTGGTCGAATTCAACGTTGCAAATTCTTTTTACAACTTTCAACTCAATCATATATATACTAGGAAACTGCCCATGTTTCAAGTGCAGGGGGACGGAGTGAGTGAAACGAATTAGTTGGCATTTGAAACAAATTTCTATTGTAATATACAATGAAAATCAAATTAAGACATTTCCCAATTGTTTGTGCCATGTTTTACAACTTCTGGATAGGCTTTTTTCTCCAGTTCTGTGAGGAAGAAACAAATTGAATAAAATTTACACGTAACGCATGATTAAGACTACGCAACTTTTTTTCAAAATCATGTCACAAAACTATGATTCTAATTGAAATTGATTCTTC
>JAQHQX010000892.1:0-10611 GCA_034694425.1 Arrhopalites sp. Gr-Col-00791 | reverse complement strand
CAAAATAAATTTTTTTCCTGCAGAAAAAAATCATGCCAGAAAAATAACACCCCTAAGAATTTTAAGGACAAAACAAGTCAGGAATGAGTAGACATTGAACGTGGTCTGTTGCCTGCATTTCGTAAAGAAATCGATCATTTAAAGAGTTGAGCTGGATATATGGGCAACATGTGCCTAAAATAGTTTTTGCTAATTAAAATTAAACTGAACTGCCTCCACTAATTTAATTTAATTTAATTGACTATCGTTATTATTCACCAAAAAGACGATGAAAAGCCACGAAGATGCACAAGCAGATTGCTTTTTGCGTGGCATGGTATTTGCCACTATCTCAACCAAAGAAGAACTGAATTTTCTAGGAAGCCTAAGAAAGAACATAACTAAAAGTACGTATTTAATTAAATAACTCTTGTTTAAACTTTAAACTGTATCATATTAAACAGTAACAGGAGAATTCCATATCGGATAATTTCCATCTGTAAAAGTTCCACACCGGAATATTCCACCCGTCCCCTAGTTGGCCTGCTTGACAGATTATGTGTGAATAGCGTTTTGTTTGATTGAAGCAGCGAGCGACGCGAGCGTCGTTAGAAAACTCTTGAAGCACTTACGACCCGTACCGAGGATGCTAGGAGCCTATCGGAGCTTATGTGGAATTTACCATGTGTGGAATTTTCTGTCATGACTTTTCCCTATGTGGAATTCTCCTAGAATCATATTAAACCATATTTTGAAAAATTATTTTGATGAACGTGATTCAAGCATTATGATGATGAATCACATCCATGTTGAATCATTGCAGTGTCCCCCGAAGCTATAGTCGATGGCATCAGAGTTTATGGTGAAAGAAAACCAAATGGATGGGGTTGGGGGGATGGTTCAAATGTTACAATGGAGTGGTTTATGCAACATGAAGGGAATAAATTCCCTAATGATGTTGAATGCAGTTTTCTGTCTCTCAAGCCAGGACGACCACCGGGATTGTCTAGTGGAAGATGCAAAACTAAATCTCCTTACATTTGTAAATCAATTACTCAAAGAACCACTACGGCCAAACCTACCACCACAACAACAACCCCAACTACAACCACTACAACAACAACCCCAACTACAACCACCACAACAACAACCCCAACTACAACCACCACAACTACAACCACCACAACAACAACCCCAACTACAACCACCACCACAGTAAAACCAACTACAACCACCACAGTAAAACCAACTACAACCACCACAGTAAAACCACCTACCACAACTACCACCACAGTAAAACCACCTACCACAACGACCACCACAGTAAAACCACCTACCCCAACTACCACCACCATAGTAAAACGACCTACCACAACTACCACCACCACAGTAGAACCACCAAAAACAACTACCGAGGGTGAGACATTTTACAGGATGTGATTTTCTAAATTTCATTTAACTTGACAACTACATCAAAAAATTTATTTCAAAAAAATTATTCTCCTTCAGGCACATTCAGTTGCTCCAATAGGTTTATAGGAAGGTACGAAGATCCTCACAACTGTGCTGGTTTCTTCATCTGCAATGGAGGAGAGGATGGAATCAAATCTACTTGTCGACATGGTCTTCATTTCGATATTGATGCAGAAATATGCGATTTTCCTGAATATGTCAAATGTGGAGGTGAACCTTTTTCACTTTTTCACTTTTCCAATTTCAAAATGTAATTCTGATTTATTAGAAATTTTAATGGGGTAAATTGAACTTGGATTCCATTTAATAGATCGTCCGATCCAGAGTACATTTTTGTGTACGGGGAAACCGTGTGGATATTATCAGGATGAGCGTAATTGTGCTGCCTACTTTGTTTGTGAGGAAGATAGCCTTATGGGTTTGCGCAAAGTTTGTCCAGAGGGCCTTCTTTTCAATAATGAATTGCGTAATTGTGACTACCCTCAGTTTGTTGAGTGTCCCAGTAAGCTAAATCAAAATCATATCACACATTACAATTTATTCATGCATTGTCTAAATTATCAATTCATATACTAAATTTTTTCGTACCGCTTGAATTTTTTAAGAGACCCGCCCTTGCTGAATCAACGAGTCAACATATTGAACTTTCTATTGAGTCTTTATGTAACATTATTTTCAATTTAATCTCACAATATTTTAAAAATTCGGAAGAAATTACTCTTGCCCATATCAAATATTGACAAGAAATAAACGATTCAACTTTCATTAAGTTTTTAATGTTCATGTTTGAGGTTGTTTCTGTGAATAGTTTTTCATGTTTGAGAAAGCGAGACATTGTTTAGTCAAATGAATATGTGAATATGTAACAAACCAACTCATTTAGCTGACTTTCATTCTCCGCTTTAACTTTAGAATCCTATCAAGTTAAGCATTTCAGACATTTCATCATGTAATCCTGACGGGAACTTACAGAAACCTCATCAAATGATGCCGTAATAATAAACGACAGGATAAACTTTACAAATTTTCTCCATGAGTTGGCACCATCATTTGGATACTTCTCATAACAACGATTGGAGGTAGCATTTGAAATGCTACAAATTTTCAAAATTTGCATCCCGAGTATGATTTGCGCATGGTTTTAAATGAGAGAGTCTTAAATAAAATGGAAAATCCAATGTAATAAATCGTCATAGTTAAAAGCAAACAAACTAATTAAAAGTCTATAACTATCAATAAATATGATTTAGTTAGACATCAAGACCAATGATTACGACAGTGGTTACAAGTTAATTTAAAAACAACTTCATAATGTCGTAGTACTTGAGCTACTTCCTTGATTCGAGTGGAATTTGAAATTTTCTAATTTTGATTTTAAAATGAACTTGAATCTGAATTGTTTCCTTTTGGTTCTCCTTTGCTATTATTGTGGTAAGAATGTTGTAATACAAAATTTTGTCAAAATCACTCAAATTTACAATGACTTGAAGTACAAATTCTTTTAAAGGATCCGTGATCGCAGATGGCGCTGCGAAGACAAACAAGAAGGAGATACATTTTGAATTCAATGACTACGACTACACCTTCGTTCTAGGCAAAGATGTAAAATTCTGGAGAATATTCATTTTCCATTTAATCATTTTATTTTCCTCTGCGATTACAATTTCAATTCAACAACAGTTCAGTTACAATTTACAAAGCGCGATCTCGATATATGTGAGATGTTTAATTTTCATGTCTCTTGGAATTGTTTTCTTGCTACTATTTTGGCCCTTCGATTGTCGTTTCTTTGAATATGATCCTTTTTTACTTTAAACTCTTTTCGATTATTGAAGTCATAAACTGTTTCAGTCACTATCGGACCTAAAGGAGCACGACAAAAAGTGATGAATGTCCAGCCGCACTATTAGAAAATTGCATGCTCCTAAAATCCAACAAAATGACAAAATTGGAGACTAACAAATTGTAAGGATAAAACAACAAATTCAAAAGTTACATGGACTTAGGTAGTGCCAATTATCATGTTGACTAATCAAAGAGTCACAGTAAGTTGGCTCATGACCAGGATAAACGGTCCCAGTCCAATAGTAATGGCCCATTACTAATGGCCATATTTTTGTCAATGAGAGTTCACTTGTTCTGGCCACACAAAAATGCACACACAATTTGCATGCGACATAGAGGAGACATTTGTGTAAACAACAGTAAGATGTTTGTACTCTCAAACTAACGCACATCGCTGACGTCTAAAAATGCCGCTTCAACGAAGTTAAGAAATAGGTTGATGTTGGACGTGGTCTGTTGCTCACAGTTTGTAAAGAAATCGATCATTAAAAGAGTTGAGCTGGATATATGGGCAACATGTGGTTAAAATACAGTACAAATCGGATAAGCGATTCTTCCTTGAAAGGTAAAAAACGGTAGAGCAGAGTTTTACATTTCGCCTTTGATCTAAACAAAGTTAGTATTGGGGATTCCTAAAACCCATTCGCCCTCGATTCAATCATTCGTCTCATTCGCCCTCTACCAATCGATCATTCGCCTTACTCCAAGTGGTCATTCGCCTCATTAACTGTATTTTCATTGATGGTGGAGCGAGCGAAGCGAGTGAGTTAGATGAATTTCAAACACTGTACATCCCCAGGCGAACAGTGTCAGGGGTACAGTGTTTAGGTAGTGTCACGGGTAAAGGATGTAATACAAGGCCGCTTAAGTCGCTCCACGCTCAGTGGCTGGGGAAGTACAGTGTTTGAAATTCATCTAACTCGCTCGCTTCTCTCGCTCCACCATCAATGAAAATACAGTTAATGAGGCGAATAACCACTTGGAGTAAGACGAATGATCGATTGGTAGAGGGCGAATGAGACGAATGATGGATCGGTAAAGGGCGAATGATTGAATCGAGGACAAATGAGTTTTAAAGATACCCTTAGTATTGACGATGATTTACGCTGTATGATGCTACGATTTTCTTTAAAAATTTTTGCTCCGCGCCTAAATGCATATCCTTGCAAAAACTCAACACCGTTTTTCGCTGAGGATCCCTTATCCGACTTGTACTGTAGTTTTTGCTAATTAAAATTAAAATGAACTACCTCCACTAATTTAATTTAATTTTCAAATTTCACCAAAAAGACGATGAAAAACAATCAAGAATCATATGAAGATTGCATTAATCGCGGCATGACACTGGCCACTGTCTCAACCAAAGAAGAACTAAATTTTCTAGGAAGTTCTTTTCTAAGAAAGCAGATAGCTAAAAGTACGTATTTAATTAAATAACTCTTGTTTAAACTTTAAACTGTATTAATTTAAACTACATTTTGAAAAATTCATTTTTTGATGAACGTGGTTCAAGAACTCATTATAAGCACGTAGACGGAAAATAAATAACTAGGAGGTTTTACATTCATTCACATAAGGATTCACTAAGGGCACGTAGACTTTAAAATTGCATCGAAGTCAATCATCGTCAATAATATTTTCAAAGCCCTAAGATCTTTGTTCATCAAGCGTTCTCTCAAATGATTTTTTGTTTTTTCTATCCTTCTACATGATTATAATGACTGTATCTATGACGATGAATGACATACTTGTTGAATCATTACAGTATCCCCGGGTCTAGTACTTGATGGAATTATCAGAGTTTCTGCAGAAAGACAACCAAATGGAAAGAGCTGGCTTTGGGGAGATGATTTACCTGTTAAAATGGACTGGTTTCTCCCCAATGAAGGGAATCGTTTCCCTCGTGAAACTGAATGTGGTTATCTGTCTCTCAAAGCAGGACAATCAATAGCATTGTCTAGCGGGAAATGCAAAATTAAGTCTGTTTATCTTTGTAAATCAAAGATCCAAAAAGTCCCTACCACCACAACCACAACCGCAACCACAACCACAACCACCATAGTAAAACCACACCCTACTAGACATGGTGAGACATCCTATCAGAGCAAGGTGTGATTTTCTAAATTTCATTCGACTTGACAATTTGACAATTTGATTCTAAAAAAGAATATATTCTCGTTCAGGTACATTCAGTTGCTCCAATAAGGCTATAGGAAGGTACGAAGATCCTCAGGACTGTGCAAGTTTTTTCATTTGCAATGGAGGAGCTGATGGAATCAGAACCACTTGTCAACATAACCTTTATTTCGATCTTAATTTACAAATGTGCAATCATCCCGAATATGTCCAATGTGGAGGTAAACCTTTTGAGCTTTTTCATTCTTCAATGTAATGTAAATGTAATTCTGAATTATTAGAGACTTTAATGGGGCAACTTGAACTTGGATTCCATTTTAATAGGTCGTCCAAGCAAGAGTTCATTTTCATGTAAGGGGAAACAGTGTGGATATTACCAGGATGAGCGTAATTGTGCTGCCTACTTTTTTTGTGAGGAAAATGGTCTTATGGGTTTGCATCGAATTTGTCCAGGGAATCTTGTCTTCAATAAAGAAATGGGTACTTGTGATTCCTTGAAGAATACCCAGTGCCCCGGTAAGTTAAATCAAAATCATATTTCACGTTCCAAAACATTCATTCATTCATTCATCTCAACTAAAACATTCATGTACTAAATTTTTTTGTATGACTTGAATTTTTAGGACGATCACAACCATTGATTGATTGATGAGTCGACATATTGGACTTTTTATTGAGTCTTTATATAGCCTTATTTCTAATTTAAAAATACCTATTATCTAAAATCTACATTTGTGAGTTTTATATTCAACACAAAAACGTAATTAGTCGGATGAATCAATTCTTTTGTACATTTTGAACAAAATAATAAAATGTAGGTTAATGTTAATGTAAGTCAGAGGCTTCAACCTACATGAAGCTACATTTAAGTCATAGCTTGGCCTACAGTACAATACAATGCATTGATGTATTTTTAATGATCAATAACAACTTTATGTACAAAATTGCACTTTCTTTAGTCGACTCTTCAATAGAGTAATATGCTCCCATTGATACTGTTTATTTGGTTGTGAAGCTTATCAATCTACTTACTTCTAGAAATTAATTTCAAAACTTTCATCTGCTTTTAACAATTATGTTATGAATTTTTTCATTACTTATGATGGCCATTCTCTACATAAAAATATTTTCAAAAACATTTGAAAATTTTTTTTTAGGGTTTCGGTCAGATTAGGGTTTGTTTTGGTAGAAAACTTTACCCATGTTTTATTTCATGTTTAAGATTAAATGTTTTGTAGGGTCAAAGTATCAAAACTTTGGTATGAAAAGAGTCTGCCTCTACAGATTGTACGATTATTAAACCCTGCATGAAATGGAATCGGAATCGCTGGTGAATAAAAAGTGTCATTTTGATTCTGATTTGGCTTTCCAGAGTCCCCTATAAATTTGAAATTCCTAGGGTTGAGTGAAAAAATTGGGCTGTTTTTCCAATTGCCTCTTTTACAGCACTTGATCCAATTTACTTGGAAACTCTAATTGCATTTAATCATTCTGATAATTATAAATATGGTTCCTGGAACTGTAACCTCATTAAGCTGGTTCCTGAAAAATAAAGTCATTTTGGTATACACGAAATCTCCATTCATTATGCATTTCGTGGAAAATTGGAAAATCTATTCTCCTTTCAGAATCAAAAGATGATTTCTATAAAAAAGTTCTTTGGAATCATTAACTTTTAATTGATTTCTCAATGTGTATTCAAACATTCTAAACTTCCATTAGTTAGTTCTCTAGACGTTCCTTCAATATAAAATGAATTCAAATAGTCATTCTAACTGGACAAAATGAAGTTGGATTTGGTATTCCTGTTGGTAGTCTCGTGTCTCCTCATCGTCCAAATGGAGGGATTGAGTTTGAGTGAGTTTTAAGTTAAAAGATTAATTTCATTTAAATTTTTTAGTGGAGAGTACAATTGTAAATTCACACTTTCATTACTTAAATGACGAAAGTGATTATTGGCATGAAAAAAATTAAATGTAATTTTTCAACGATGGTACAGAGATCCCCTCAGATGGTACAGAGATCCCCTCAGATGGTACAGAGATCCCCTCAGACGGTACAGAGATCCCCTCAGATGGTACAGAGATCCCCTCAAGTTTGAGTGATTCTAGAACGCCCTTATCAAGGAGGAATGCTCCAGCCAAGGCCAAGAACTCAGGAATAGGTACAGATTCACCTCAAGCTCAAGCAGCAGCTGCATTCGCAGAAAAACAAACGGGGATTTCTCGACTTACGTCAGAACAGAACCGTCATAAGAATAGGCTCCGCCCCCAAATTTAACATTACTCTTATGGGGGACGACTTTAATCGCTAGTAACGAGGTCCTTCCGTAAAACCCTAAAGGTTTCTCAACGCTATCGTGTAGCACTTATCAAGGGCTATCTCAGGGTACCTTCCCTTTTGTCAGGGGCCAACAGGAACCCTTCGAAAAACCAGCTTGAAGTTGGATTACCCAGTTTTCTGCAATAAATTTGATTAATTTGACTACCAAATGGCAAAACCCTAAAGATGTCTTGACACCATCTTAAAGTACTCATTCAGGGCTCTTCAAATACGTAATTCATGTTCCAAGGGGCCGACAGGAACCCTTAGAAAATCCTATTGAAAGGTGGTCAGTTTGGTTTCACAAGTCACTTTTGAATTTTTTCAGAGGTCAAAGGTCAAAACCCTAAATGTTTCTTAACGCAGGGTTGAAGCACTCTCTAAGGGCTACCTAACTATGTAAATGGTGTCGCTCTGAGGCGATGGGAACCCTTAGAAAAGTGCTTTGGAAAATTATTAGAATGAATCCAACATGGCTTCTTGAATTTTTTGACAGGTCACAGGTCAAAACCCTTAGAACATGAATTACGTATTTGAAGAGCCCTGAATGAGTACTTTAAGATGGTGTCAAGACATCTTTAGGGTTTTGCCATTTGGTAGTCAAATTAATCAAATTTATTGCAGAAAACTGGGTAATCCAACTTCAAGCTGGTTTTTCGAAGGGTTCCTTACGGCCCCTGACAAAAGGGAAGGTACCCTGAGATAGCCCTTGATAAGTGCTACACGATAGAATTGAGAAACCTTTAGGGTTTTACGGAAGGGCCTCGTTACTAGCGATTAAAGTCGTCCCCTATAAGCGTAATGTTAAATTTGGGGGCGGAGCCTATTCTTATGACGGTTCTGTTCTGACGTAAGTGATTTCTCGACCAAATAAATCTTGATTTATGGAAATAAAATCACTTGAGCAATCATTTACAATATATAGTTGTTGTTCTTGAAAAATAAAATGGATAAGATTTAAATGTTGATTGAGTAGCTTAATTTATCAATATGGGGCCTTCCTAATTCTATCTTCAATCTATCTCCTATCACTTCAATTAAAATCTATCTCCCAGTCAGGTGGCGTCAGTTTTTTCTAACAGCGCTCGCTACCTGTTGCATGGCTTGTTTGATTCAACTTGCGAGCAAAGCGAGCGCACACTGATTTATTAAAGAAATTTTTAAAGGAAAAAAATTCCGTTATATTGCATGTTGTCATGGTCATTGACCTATTTTCAGTCAAACTGGAAAATTCAAAAAACATTTCCATTTAAAATTTTAAAATTTTTGGAGTATAATTACTTGCTCCCTTTTCCAAAAATAAATCAGTGTGGAGCGCAGTTAGAGAAAACTGACTGGGAGATAGATTTATGAATTGGAGATAAATTTTCAACTGGGAGATAGAACCGGATGGCAGAGTTGACTGAAACGGAGCAGCACGAATAATTTTTCCAGCACGATTTCTTTTGGCTTTAAAATTTTTGTATATTTTGCAATCGATTGATTGTTGCTTTGTCACGACACACGAGGCTTGGCAACTCCCTTTAAACCCTCTTTCTTCCGGTCAGGGTCCATACTATGACCCGCCTTGTTAAACCCATCCCGGGTTTTCGTTTTTCGATTAAAATTTACCATTTTATAATAAATTTTTATCTGTTAGAAACTTTCAAAAACCCACATGCGGCTGTTTGAATTCTGTACCTAGTCCGAGGTTTTGAATGGGTCGTTCAATGAATTAATTTCAATTGGAATGCTGACAGAATGTGCATTACCAGTGATCAGTAAATTTCATATGAAGTTATATTCATACGGAGCATCTCTAGTCTGCTTTGAGTGGTAATACGATAACAAATAAAGTCATCATTATCAACTCTCAACAATCAATTGAAAATTGAAAGAGCTTCAAATATGAAAGTTTTTGTGTCTGTAATTTGTCAACTTGATACTGGTCTGTTCTCAAGATTTATGGTCATAGTACTTTGCGTACAACTTGTATGATACAAGTAAGTATTATTTTCAAAGTCTGCAAAAATGTCTAACATTAATGGTAATAACAGAGTAGGAATATTGCTGACATTGCGAAGCTTCAAAAGACTTGAACACTTAAAGCGTAAGCGAATACGAATAAGAGACGCTACAGACGTAGATATTTTTATTATTCCAGTGTGTACTTAGTAAATACACATAAATACTATTTATGTACATAGTAGGTAAATGGAACTAGCAGAATATGGAACAAATCATGTTCTAAGCTCAGTGTGTCTCCTGGTTTTCCTCAGTCTACTACAGACCGTTGTCGGCGTGGGTTCAGGTTCAAGTTTAAGTTGAATACAGCGTTCTTTCAATGTGGCTGCTAGCGAGCCAATAAATAATTAATTGTGGAATTCTTGATTTAAACCATTTGACACCACACAACTGTTACTGTGTAAGACGGAAACTAAAATTGTTAATGATGTTGTACTGTCATCGATTAAGTTTGTGAATTCTAAGGTCTTTTAGCATCTTAGTTTTTAGTAATTTTAGATTTACGGAATAGTGTTTAGTAAGTACATATGTAGATTTACATTAAGGGAGAGCGTCGTAAAAGTTACCCACTCCGTATTTTCGGTGATAGATGTAAAACTGAGTGTCATTTGTCATAAAATTACATGATTTGAAGTAAATTTAGTTTACTACAAAGTAGTATAAGTAGTTAATGAAAATTTTGCATATTTTAATCAATAAAATAACTTTTCCCAAAAGGCTTCCAAATCAACTTGTTGCCTAAAAGTTACCCATGGGTAACCCATTATGAAAAATTTTATTTTACTGATTAAAATGTTGGAATTTAAAATTAATTGCATGTGCTATGTTGTAGAAAACAACATTTACTTCAAA
>JAQHQX010000891.1:0-10615 GCA_034694425.1 Arrhopalites sp. Gr-Col-00791 | reverse complement strand
TAGACACTGGGTGTGCCCACTTTCAGAATTCCCACTCTGCAATTCTGGTGGAGACTGTCGAGGGTACTGAAGGAGTCTCTTTCAAGGAGACCAATTGGGGGACTCCCGTCAGGATCTACTTGGTGGATTTTATGGAATCAAGGTGAGTTTTTGGGTTGGATCAGAATCTCCTTCTTGAATCGATCAATCTCCAAGGGGATCCGAAATGCCCGATCGTACAACACGGGAAACCCAATGAGACAGCTGAAAGCTAAGGCCATGGAATAGAAAGTTGTACCGAAATTTGATTCAAGAGTTCGGAAGGCCATGAAGGAGCCAACAATTCCACCAAATAAGCAGAAAATCTTGATTTGGAAAATGATGATATCGTTGCCTCCATTAAATAGTTGGATAAGGAATTGCAGCTTACGAATTTCCTTGTAGGAATCCACTGGAAATATTGTATTTATTGAAGTTTTTCTGAAGAAACAAAAATTGATGAGTAAGTATTTAATTGTCTAACAAAATTCCGATTTTGTCGAACAAAATGACAATTTTGTCCGGCAAAGTAATTTCAGGCTTTGTCCGCCAAATTCCGATATTTGTCGGATAAAAATCAGAATTCTGTCTGAGGAAGAAATTACCATAAAATAAATAAGTAAACCTAAGTAAGTTCATTGACTGAAATTTATTTGTTAAAAGTTTACCCCAAATTCTGTTGATGGATTCTGAGTTTACTGATGCAGTTCTGAAAAAACAGGAGATGATTAACGCCTACGAAAGACGGCACACTAAGTGTGAAGAGTACAACAAAAGATTCTGCTATGAAGAGAATGGACCAAGAAGTTGGTGATTTGTAGGCAGATGGTAAAACAGAGTAGAGCAATTGAGGTCGTGAGGGGTCAGAGGCTAAGGCCATCAGGGAGATGATTGCACAAATGAACAACAAAATGAAAGAGATTCTTGTATATAATTCTTGAATTGAAAGCTCCCTCCATTTTCGAATTCCCAATTCTAATAAAAAGATTCTTAAATAAATCCATTATCGAGTCAGGCAAAATGTTTGCCTTAGAGCTACGACCCTGCATGAGAAGGAAAATCAAAATGAGTCGAGTCTTACCTTGTGGAAGTTGGTCCTGGAAATGGCTGTTGAAAATGGCGATGTTGATATCAGGACAAAGAATCCATAAAGAATAAGCAATTAGACTACCAAGAAGTTGAGAACACATCAACCCTAAATGGACAGCCAGAAAATGATGATCGGCATTCCCTTCCCTCAAAATTAGTTGGAGGAATCTGAAGAGATTGTACAGGAAATGGAGGAAATAAACCACAAAAAAAATTCTCCACAACTTTTTTCTGCATTCAGAAGGTTCCTCTATCAACCCTGAATTTGGATCGATTTTAATTGGAATGAAATTTAACCAAGAGAGAATCTGAAGAGCTTTCAAATTTCCTTCATTTTCCTGTCTCGTCAACATCTCTTCTGTCTGAATTGTGCAATTTTATGCAATTTAATGTTTCAGATTTTAAACTTCTGACTCCTACAAATGTTAGTTTTGAAATCAAATTCTCAATCTATCTGATGTAGCCCAGGTCGTTTCAATGAATTCGAGAATCCTTCGTGAGTTACAAATCAACAGAAATGAAAATCATAATTGAAGAAATTGAAACAGAATTTTGATTTTAATGAGTTGGTAATTAAAGTTCATTTGAAGTCATTTGGACTAAAATTCCTTCACAGGTTTCTGGTTTTGTAATTTCATTTCTACTCCAACGTCACTTAAAGTACTTTGGAAATTAAATATAACCGAGACCAAGAAATGTTGTTCATGTTGTAAACTTAACTGAATGTACCTGTAAACGGTTTATCTTAATTTTCAATGATAGTTATATTTTGCATCTACCATCACCCATCGACCAAAAACAAGTACCACACAGCGTTTCAATATTTTGTGGATTGATAATTGGATGGGTCGATAATTCGATAGGTCGATGGGTCAATGAGTATTTTCGGGTTTACTCTAACCTAATCTAAACAAACATTCTTTTACAACCTATCCACCTATTGATCCAGAGAATATTGTAACACTGTTGATAGGTGATGGTAGATGTGTTACCACCGATAAAATTTGAGGTGAGAACCTCAAATAAAATATGTCAACTCGACTGTGAAAAAATGAAATTAAGTGTCCATAAATAACATTCTGCATTCTCTTGTGTCAGTCGCGTGATTTAATATTGAAAAGTACTACATTGTTAAAATCAAAATGATAGAAATTTAATATTTCCAGCAGCAGAAAGTGGTGATCCTTAAAAGTGACAGAATTGATGTTATAGAATGAAAAAATTCAGTTTTTAATCTGCTTGTGCCGCCCAAGTTGAGCGATTGATGGAGTTTAATGCGATTTGACGCTTCATATGGGTCCAACATCTACCATTTTAATAGAGAAATTCTGTAGTTGAATTTCATGGACGGGAGAAGGGAGTTTTTGGATGCGGATCAAAATCTCCTTCTCGAATCCATCCATCTCCAACGGGATTCGAAATGCATGATCATAAAACGTGAGGAAACTGATAAGTTAAACAACATGTGTCATAAACATGATTGTTTTGTCAACTAAAATGCAGTTGTCGAAAAGGACATGGCACACAGAGCATAGAAAAATCACTTTTTGTTCGAATGAGCTGAAAATTTGCAGAGAGCTTGTTTAAACCTTCTCAAACAATGTTTTCATAGTCACTTCCCGAGTGATTGCCTCGTTTGATCTAATGAGGTCATTGAAGTTGACCCTTCATTCAATTGGAACTGTTAGACATCGACGCCGTTTGAGTTTAAATCCAAATGTTTCATATGAAGTCTTGTGGAGTGTATCGACTGTCCCATAAAATTATAATAAAATGACTCAAACGGCGTTGAAGTTTAGCAGTTCCAATTGAATAAAGGGTCAACTTCAATGACCTCATTAGGTCAAACGAAGCAATCACTCGGGAAGTGACTATGAAAACATTGTTTGGGAAGGTTTAAACAAGCTCTCTGCAAATTTTCAGCTCATTCGAACAAAAAGGGATTTTTCTATGCTTTGTGTGCCATGTCCTTTAGACTCTTATCGGACAAGGTCTTTTTTTTCATTAATTCTCTTAAATTACTTCAAAAATTGGTTCGATTATACAATACGTGACAGTGGGGGTGGCCACAGAAAATTTGAATTTTCATTGCAAAAACTGCTCACCAGCACTCATCTACTGCACCCATCCAGAGGACCCATCGTTTGCTTGATTAAAGTCGCGAGCGCAGCGAGCGTTAGATGAACTCCGAAAACACTGCATCAGATGGTTAGATCATGGTGCATCACATAAGTGCATCAGATGGGTACAACAAAAGCTACCCCTTCTCACGTATTGTAATATTTGATATTTAACCCAAAAATTATCAACATAAAGACTTTTATGCATCAACATATGCATTACAACTATTTTTAAATACATGGACAAAAAATATTTTTCATAATTCTATGGACAAAAAAAAATATTCTATAGACAAAAAGAAATACTTTCATTGTTGAATTGACATGGAACTACACAGTAATTTCAATGACTTCTGGATATGTTCAACAAAATTTCAAATAATGAAACAAACTTGTAATTTAATACTGTTGATAATGCGCAGAAAATTTTTCCAGTAACTGGCAAATTTTTCTGCGGTTATATATATACCGTACTGGCACCTAGTAATGTGCGAATGGGTCCCTTACATGTTAACTACATGGATGGAAAATCTGTCATTCCCACCTAACCTGGCTTGGGGGAGAATTTTTTTTTAACATTGACAAAATGTGACGGAGGAAAGGACATGGCACGCTTAATTGGAAAAATGGCCCTCTGTTCAATTGACTTGAAACTCGGTACAGAGCTTTCCCTGACCTTCCTGAACAATGTTTAATTTACCACTTTTCGAGTGATTGCCTCTTTTGACCTGCAGAGGTCATCAAAGTTGTCCCTCCATTCAATTGGAACTCCTAAACTTCGACGCCGATTGATTTTCATTTGAAATGTTCTCAATACGCAATGTAAGCGTATTGACTTTGCATGAACATTGTAATAAGAATACTCAATCCGCGTCGAAGTTTATCAGTTCCAATTGAATGGAGGGACAACTTTGATGACCCATAGAGGTCAAAGGAGGCAATCACTCGAAAATTGGTAAATTAAATATTGTTCAGGAAGGTCAGGGGAAGCTCTATACCAAGTTTCAAGTCAATTGAACAGAGGGCCATTTTTCCAATTAAGTGTGCCATGTCCTTTGCTCAACATACCCTAAGTTAAGGTTCGGCGGGGAAAATTTCTGGTTGGGCAGATTCTCCACCCACGGTTAACTATATAGAAGTGCCCTCGATTAGTAATGCTAAACTTCCCCACTTTGTTGGGAAGTTCCCCAAGGGAATATTATTTTCTGATACTCCAAGTGTTTTATGTTGGTTATGATGAAGCGTTTCACAAAATTTTGTTAGACGCGAAAATAAGTTGCGTAATATTTTCCACGTTGGATGAGCCAAAGATTTATAAGAATTGATTTAAAGAGATTGTAGATGCTCTGATGATGTCCTTTGATCATTAGGAAAATAAATTGGTGAAATCGGTGAAAGATGGTGGACCTAAAAAGAAGCTGAAGAGCGATGTCGGAGTCATGAGATTGATACTCAACAAATATTTACTAACGACAACCAAAGACAGAAAAAAATTCAACTACAAGGGCACAAATAGAAAAAACCAGAACGTGTTTTCGTCAGAACAATCTGCGGATGATAATAATGGTGAAGGAATGAAAAAACTGGGCCTAAAAAATGAGTGTCCAACAGTGCTGGCCATAATCATAAGTAACATTTTGCAATTCAAACAACATTTATCATAAATAGGGGGTTGTATTTTTCCCGGGATTTTTCGAAAGCCGAGAATCGGGAAGGGAATTCCAAAAATTTCGGGATCCCGGAATTTTCCGATTTTTTCGACAAATTTAAGTGAGACTCTCAACTTCAGTCTCTCATTTTTAACAATCTTGCCTTTCTGAGATAATTATAGAATCTTAAGCCCTCAACCCTTTTCCAAAAATGAGAGGGTAAAATGGGATAATAGCTTCACTTTCCAGTCTCTATGCTAAGAATAGATAAATCCTTTTGTAAGTTTTACCCGGCATTTACAAATATATTTCATTAAGTTAGGGTAAAAGCTCATGAAACTATTTCCCGTTTTTCCCGGACAGTGCAGTCGGGAGCGGCAAATGTGTCGGGATCTCGGGAAACGAGGAATTCTGGGAACCGGGAATACAACCCCTAATCATAAAGCTTTTATTTTTGCACAGTCTATTTTATCTTGACACCGGGATTCAACACATTTTCAATAAACTTCTGTCCAATATTTTCTTGTACGCCTAAGTTTGTCCGGTCTCCATTAGTAAACCCCCGCATATTAGAGAAATTGCACGCTGAAATGAGAAGCTTTATGGTACATGGTCGGAAAAAAAATTTGAAGAATATTAACGACACAAATTTCAATCATTTTACAATTGCATCTATACAATAGAATTGAGGCCTTGGTCCAAACTAATTTGACAATTTTTTGTTTTTCCAAAACTGCAGGGGCGACCCTTCGGATCATTGAACCTACCATCCACACCAATGAAAAGCTGACTGAAACATTGAAGGGAGTACTGAAGGAAGGAGGTCCACGAGCCAAATGCTCATCTGTTACCGAAGAGACTGATGTACAAGACTGATGACTTTTCACAATCAAATTGTTTTCAGTTCAATTTTCATGGTTGTATGACACCCCAGTGAACGGGATATTTGTCCGTACAATATTATTATAAGATGTTGCGGATACTATTTACGTTCTATACTTAATAAAATAAAATTGTTACATTCCAGATTTAGTGTATGTGAATGGGCTATGACGGTCTAACCTGAGCCAAGCAACTAGCAAGGAGCTCTAGGTAACCTGTGTCAGCTCCAATTAAGAAGGATTTAGTTTCTATGGAATTTATAAGCCATCCGTAATACTCCAAATAATTAAACTAGAAGAGACTTTAAGGTATCAGGAAAAATAAAACCGGTGATGAGTTAGACTCAAACAAGAGAGGACGGAAAAAATTTTCTGGATGAATTGTAAATAAAAAATTTCTATTACATTAATTGGACCTGCTCTGTGATTTGCATAACAAAACCTAAACCTCGCACTCACCTTTCACAATATAGAAGTCCTTTACATAATATCAGGATATACAGAAGAGAGGATGCACCTGTATGTCACTAAGCTATAACATTAACGAAAACTATCCGAAATCGGTGCTTAAGCATTTTATTGATTAAAACGGGTGCCAGATTCGGATTCTGCGTAATTTTTTACCCTACTGGGTGCTTTCACATAATTTTATGTTTGATAGGGACTAAGATAATGAGATATTTGCTTATTCAATAGTGTCCGAAATTGTCGTTAAGTTCGTTTCCTATCGAGATGTTCATTTTAATGCGTAATTTTGTGAAAACTCGATGATTTTTCATGCACACAATCATCGTGACCACCGCTGCCTGCCGGACATGTCCGACCCATAAATCCACAAATTGAAGGAATAAATATTAACGTTGATGTGGGAAACATTTTCTGATACTAATCCCAGGGTTACCAGTTATTAAGTCGGCAACCATAGGGCTCATTTTGTTTACATTAAAAATACAAAATTCAAGATTTATTTGGTATTTTGTATGTTTTTAGCTATCAGGCAAAAGTCCTCCATCTTGTTTTTTGAGAATCTTCGCCATTTTATGTTCTTGGGAATATCGGGAAATGTCCAACCGATTCACATTCCTCATGTACTTTTTTCTTAAAATTCTGATTTTTTTTATTGAAATTACAAAATAGCATCAATTTAAATTTTTCACATTCAAAGCTGACAAATCTACGATATTTAAATCCATTAAACTTCGTCTACTCGATTTCAAATGTGTAAGAAAGTAATTGTTCATAATATTGCAATTGGCATTTATTTGTAGTTTCTATAAAATTTTGATATATAACAATGAAACAATATTGACAATTACTTGAAGTTTTTGAAAAAAAAGTTAAGCTGGAGAGGTGGTCGTGGTGGTGGTGTTCGTAGGGCTATCACCGATACAACGAAAAAAGAAACAGAAGGAGCTACAGCATTGGGGACCCCAGAAACAGAAACGTCTACTCTCAAAACACTCGTCCTCCTCATCCTGACTCTCCTACATTTAAATCAAAGTCGGCAATTTTTTAAACACAAATTCCAATTAATTTTGTTAAAATTAAAATGGTTGCTATCGTAATGAGTTTCCTGGAATTCAAAGTCCTGCTACAAAGGCTCCACTCAAATTGGATTGTGTGGAAGTAATGATTTTAAGGAATTGCAAAAAATTCAAATTCTGTGGAGTTGGGACCTAGCAAAATTCAAAAACCTGGTGGAACTTGATGTTTGATGCTGGTGGAGTGAAAAGGAGTGGACTTTTACATCAAAAAATTGAATCGTTCTTATTTTTAGGATGAAAAGTTAAAAAATATTCGAATTTAGTGACACAAGTTTTGGAACAAAATTTAACATAATGCTTTAACTTTACCACTTGGGAGACCAGAATCAAAATTTGGAGGAAAATCGTCACGAGAATCAACATTGGAAATTTCGAAACTACAAAAATTAAGTGTTCAAAAATTTTAATTCGGACCTTCTGATGAATATAAATATCTTTATGGTATTTTAAAATTTGTATTTCGTCGGATTTAGGAACTTACTGAGTGGTGCAGCCATTGAATTACTTCGTTTGAGTTTGAGTCAGTTGATTTGATATAGCAAAGAATTTTCTGTATATCGAAAATCGTTGAAAATATTTAAGTAATCGAGCTTTAATTAAACTTGATAAGATTAAATTAGTTTGAAATTTGGAAAACCAACAACTCAACTCCAGTCTCAATTATTCAGACAAAAAATATGCTAGAATTTATATGAGAATTTTAGCGGAAGTGAAGCAGCAGAAGCAGCCACTTGTGTGGATGCGATTTGTTCAAACATGAAACTGGAATTTAGTCCATTTCAACTTGCATCAAATTTGAACAGATGCAAGAGCAGAAAATTCTCGAGAAGTTAAATTGTGAATTTTTAAATATTTACAACTGGGCCACATGTGTGTTGGACGTCCATTTCATTGGGAATGTTCAAAATTTTATTATATGAAAATAATCCACATTGCAATTCAAATATTTTCTTCTCAAATAAACAAAATTGTCAATGAAAATGAAAAGCAGTTTGTCCGGAAGTGAACACATAACCGATTCTAAAAATCACAACAGATTTCAAATCTTTAATTATTTTGATGGTGGTATTACCACGTTTGTTAAACAAACGAAAAAACTCAGTTTGATGAAACAGTTGAAAATAATGAGTTGAATGTGTGATAATTATTCACATGTTGTACGTCCAAATTACTTAAGTTTGGTCAATAAAAATTTAATTTGTTTCCGTTTCTTGATTTTCAGTTTGAAGTAACCCTTCAGTGATGTCGGATCCCGATCACTGAATTTGTTAGAAGTGTCCTGGATAAATCTTGAAAACTATGGTTACTCTTGGACTTTTAATACTATAATTATAGTTTTAAAGATTTGAATCTGATTCAAGAATAATTCACGGAGCTTTGTCTGAGTTCAAAAAATTAGTTGCTGGCATCGCTCAATGTTTTCGATGATGTTTTTCATGCGAGATTTTGTGTGAAATAATCGAGTCGTGTTAGGTACCTTTATAATGCTGACTTTATTCGTAACCCTGAAATGTTTACGTAGAATATTAAGTGGCGTCTATGTACAGGGCAAGAAATAAGAAATATTATTTAACCCACCAACAAAATTTAGAATTCGGCCAACAGCTTTATTTTTTCGACCAACACTTTGAATTGTAGAAAAAACGAATTGAAACAAATTGAAATATTCCATCCTTTGGGAACTACGTGTCAGGTAGTGGAGTTAAGGGAAGCTATTATTTTTAGATTCCATGAGGGTACCAGTGAGCTAAAAGGGTTAAACCCTTTATTTATAAATTTGGATAATCGTTTAGAAGATTCTTACAAATTGTTTTTTTCTAAAAATGGTAGCAGGACAAGTCCACATCGGAAGATCCACCCACCCCCGGTTTTTGTCTTATTGGTAGATTATGTCAATTGAGCGTTGTTTGATTGAAGTCGCGAGCAAAGCGAGCGGTTAGATACGTCCGAAAGCACTTACGACTCGCATTGAGACCGCTCGTGTGGAATTTCCCCAAGGATACTTGAAATTGTTTTTTTTAAATCGAGGAATAAAAGTGTTGGTCGAAAAAATAAATCTGTTGGTCGATTAAATAAAAATCTGTTGGTCAAATTCCAAAATTTGTTGGTCCGTAAAATTAACACTCTATTTAAATGGGCTTTAGCTATGATCATAGATGATAGAGATGACAGGTTCATATTTATTTTAAAACATTTTATTTAATTAGGTTTGTTTCATAATTTTAATTGTAAACCTTACTCGATTTTTGTAGGCTCTTCAAATTATTTTGAGAAACTTTACAATAAGCAAAAAGATTTCACAACTTTTGTCACAAAAAAGTGCTTCAGGATTGTGATATTGGGCAGCTGAATGTTTGAATGATGACCCAAGGATGTGGATGACAGTAAAAATGAAGTGTGAATGGGTTCAGTACGACCCTAGATTTGCATATAGTCTAAGCAAATCAAGGCCACCTTTTAAATGCTCGAGTGTAAATTAAATTCCGACATTTGAAATTGTATTCGACACTTTATTTGTTAAAATTTCCAAAATGAATTTTCAATAGATTCTGTACTTCAACTGGCTAACTGGTTGATATTTATTCACTGGTGTTGGTGTCAGGCTTAAAGAGGTAGATCTCACCATTACAAGAAGTTTCATAGTTGTCAATTAAATTACTTTTCTCCTCCTCCACAGTCTCAAATTTATGATTATTCTTCCGTGCTTCATCCACAATAAATTTGCTGTAATATCGTGACAATTTAACCATCTCATTCCAATGTGTAACCTCCTTGTTTTTTGCCCACCAATAAATAGCCTCTGGATGAAATATCAAAGCATAAAATGGATAATCCACTGCCTCAACTGATGAAACAAAATCTTCACCTTTCTTCGAAACTTTGTTGGTAGTTAATACGCGATATTTTGGTTGAAAATCGATTTCTTGAAAATCTCGCAATGTCATACAAAAAATATGGTGATGAGGTGTCAATTTATAATTTACCATCGAGTTCAAAATTGATTTCTTTGCTTGACCATATAGTCGACTTTTGGCAGCAAATTTTGTAAAGTCAACATTATAAAGCTGATTGAAATGTTTACATCGACTTAGTCCCGTCTTCTCAAACCCAGTCGCGGCAAACAGCATAAATTCAAATCCACGACATATTCCTAATACTGGAAAATAGTCGCCGGCATCATTTGCTTGTGCAGCCAATTCAAGTAAAAATTTAGCCGCATGATTATATCCGCTTCGTCGCACACTGGGTCAATCTCAATTAAAAAAGCGAAATTGAGCAAATAATGGAAATTTTGAATTTGGACAAAACAACTA
>JAQHQX010000890.1:0-10616 GCA_034694425.1 Arrhopalites sp. Gr-Col-00791 | reverse complement strand
AAAAAATATGGACGTACTGAAGAGTACTTGTGTAAACTTTGTCCAAACTGATAATTTCATTTCCATATCCTACAGATCCCAAACTACAAACTACGTCATGTTCCATCCCCCCTCCCACATTCAATCTTCAAATCATCTTGGTATTCTCTTCTTACAATCTGTCTTACCATGTTCATTTACTTCATTTATGCAAAACAAAAGTTGTATTTACCAACTACCAACTACCAATTTGTGTATAGGTATTTTTAACAATTTGTACATGATGATTGTACAGAGCAGAGGTATTTAAGACAACATAAGAAACAATGATTAGAATTTCAATAATAATTGTTATCACTACGTAGAACATATGTGACTCGTAGGGTATTAACTCGAAAGAGATAAATCTCTTTCGAGCTAATACCCATTTTTGATAAATTTTATCAAAAATGCATTGAATTGAATTGAGTGTATGTCGGATGCCAAGTTGGTCCATATTACAATTATTAATAATTACATATTATGCTGATCACTACGTTATATTTGATATATTGGATAATTTATAATATTTTGCTGTTTGCAGTTGGATGGTAGTTAATTAGGTTTGGAAATTGATTTTATGAGTCTATTTAAAGTCCATGACTTTCTTGATTCTCTTTCTTTTATTTCTACACTTTTTCTTTGCATCCTATTGTTGAGTTTTCGTTGTGTGGATGTGTGCTGGTTTCCCTTGCACCTTCTAAAAAGTGCAGATATGCGTGTGTCTTGTTTATGTTATTTTCTATACCAATGTTAATATTGAATTTTCTTGTATGTATCAACACAGACTTCATTCAAGGCAATGTTGGTCTCGCAATGGGTATGGCGACAATTTTGCTCACGCGACCATTTCTCGGTTTGAAACTCTCAGCTTGTCCGTCAAGAATATGTGCAAGTTGAAGCCGTTACTACAGGTAAGTTGACATGATTGTTTGTGTCTCGTACTTATTGTATTCTGCATGTGCACTTTTGTGATTCTAGGATCATTCGTCCCACGGAAAATTCGTCCCATGGAAATTTATTTCGCAGATAGTTTTGGACAGTGTTTTCGCATATTCTCTAACACGCTCGCTTCGCTCGCGACTTGTAACAAACGGATCTTATGATTAATTATAGTTAGATTTCGAATTCACGGTGGGACGAATAGTCCGAGTACCCACCTTTGTCTAATCCATTTCTGTAGAAGTGGTAAGAGGATGCAGACAATTCATTAAGCAATCCGAGTTCATTATCAAATCCTCATACGACACCTGAAGCCATCGGTCGCCGACGTAAGAGACGGACTGTAATTGGACCTTCCGTTCGTGAGGTAAGTCAATAGTACCAATTATTTAAAAAAAAGTTTACATGACATGTAGAACATACTAGAACAACAGTACACATATTGTAGTACGAAACATTAGTAGTATTGAACACATAATATTAATCAATTATTATATTCATGAATGTTTAATATTTGTTGTTTCAATGTTTACCGCAGGCCCTCGAACGATCTTTCGTTCAAAATCGTAAACCTACCTCCGAAGAAATGAAACTTGGCTGATAATTTGGTCATGGAACAAGGAGTAGTACACATTTGGTTTAACAATCGGTAAACATATTGCTTATAATACTGTTCTACCTCCTCCTTCTACAGGATCTGACAAACATCTTTCTTTTAGCTACAATCTATTTGTATTTAAATATTATGTTTTTACCGTAATAGTCCATTGTCTTTACATGTACAAAGATGCTGTATAGTTGTAGTTTGTATTATTAATGTTGTCTTGCAGTATTGAATCTTGTATAAGTAGTAGTGACTAGTATTTGTGTACAATTTCTATCTTTACTTTCTATTACGATACTTGGAAATTTTTCATTTCATAAAGAGAGGTTACATTCCGTGTTCTTTTCTCTCTGGGGCTTTTTGTATTTAATATTTAAAATTCAAATCAAAACATAATTTAGTTGCAACTAATTGTTTCATTAATTTTACTAAATAATTTTGTAACAGGGCAAGAATGTCCTACCCCAGTTCGCTGTTGTTTTCATGTTATGCCCACAAGGAACCAAAACAAATAATGAATTGAGTTCTGCTCACCTCGAAATCAAAATGAAAATTAGAAAATATCTATTCGATAAAGACGAATGTTTCAGCATTCGACAATTTTCGGAAGTGAAAGAAGAGGATGCGACTGCAAATTTAGTCGCCATTCAGTCAACAATGAGAGGCTACAAAAATTTACTCAGACCTGAATTGACGAAACGTGGTGGGATATTAAAGTCTGATGATTAAGTCAGCAGTCCAGTTGAATCTTATGTAGTTAAGCATATAGAGGCTATGAAAGTTTATATTCTTTTTCAGAGACTTATTAGTGAGAACATGTATATTTTCACAGAATAATTTGTATATTGACTTTCAATGTTGACTGTACTGTCTATCAAGAATGTAAGCTATAGCACATTACATTGTCTCCAATGTCTTCAAAAATTGTTGACTGTTGATAATGTTTACATGTTCATGTAATTATAAAGGCTGTTGTTATTTATTTTTACAATTGGCAAGAGTTGTGCCACAAGTAGTGGCCCACAACTGTCTTTTTAAATTGTCATCTCTAAATTTTATTCCTTCAACAACAGAACAGCAGCATCTAATGTTTTAAAGGTTACTGTTTAACTGCATCTTATGTTTGAAATATAGACAAGTGATACGATGTAAAGTGATCGAGGACAGTTATAAATAATGAAAAAGAGAAAATTAAAGAAAGATTCAAGATTCTTTCTATAAGGAATGAAACATGTGTCATGATTAGAATTAAAGTTTACTCGTGTTCAATTTAGAAACATTCTCATAGAGGCTTGATGATGATGACGACTATGTGATTTACTGATGGATGATAGCAAGTAATTTTTGCTGCTAATTGCAAACTGCCTGTATTATTGTGGTATTGTTCTCAATTCCAATCGTCAGTACAAACACAACCAATCCATACAAAATGATTTTGATTCACTTTACACGAATTTTTTATTTGAGCTATTTAAGTCAAAATAAAATACGCGTATACAAGGAACATACAAACATGTACATATGTTTAATTATGTTATTAGGGTATGCAAGTACATACTGGAGATGCAACTTGTAGTCTAGGTACAATACAAAGACACTCTAGACATGAAACAGAATTTAGTAAATGTAAATAGGAAAAGGAAATAGAGGATACAAGAAATAAGTGTGAGGTGTAAGGTAGGGGACCAGGTAAGTACTTCACGTAGCAAATGCTAATTTGTTTCCATTTGCGGGACTCACACCAATTACATGTGCAAACAAAGTATCAAAATCTCTTGTACTCGTATCTATTATAGTCCAAGTCTAGTGTGGACTGTACGAATTTCACAGAATGGAGGACTGGCTCTTCATATGTCTCTAGATGCATCATGAAATGTGTACAAAGTAAATGTCAAATGAGTAAACATGACACCACAATCACAATGCAAACTGATGTTGAAGTTGATGCTGTGCATATTGTAGACAATGTGTGTGTTTGATAAATCGTGTAGTAGTCATTATATAGTGAATGTGTACAAATTACAAAGATAATGGTAAAGTACATAAAGATAAACTACCAGCACATACATTTTGTACATTGTAACAACGTCCTAGAGTCCTGGTGTTTGTAACCAGCATGCAGCATGGATTAGTTTGTCAAGTATTAACACCCTTTGAATGTGCGAAGAAACGAAACGGAAAGTTGGTGTGAGTGTGACAAGGGAAATAAAAAGGTGTTTCATAAATAGAGCTTACAACAGTACACGCACTTGTGTAAATGTATAGAGACAAGTTTTATACAAAGTTTGATGGCTTTGTGGTCATCCAACTCCTCATGTCTTTGTGTGTTGGGTCGTTCAGGTTTAAATACATGGAAGATTTCCTTCAAATGAGTCAAAACCAACATCAAAGACATATGGACATGTACAGATGTAATATCGAGTTCAGTGGTTCAGTTTTTCTTTCAGTTGATGGTACACTCGTATCATATCATGTTTATGGTTGATGTGTGTAGTTTATTGGAGTATTTAGAGACGATGGAATGAAAGTTGAAAATAAATGTATTAACGGAAATCAAGTCCACTCTCAGGAAGACAGGTAGGAGTGTCAATCGGTAGTTGGAATGTACAATCACATCATTAGTAGAGGTAAATAGAAATGGTGTATTTGAAACATCTACTGTACTTGTCTTGATTATAAGAGCATCATTTGGTGATTGCACATTGACCATACTCACAAATTGTATATTGTAAAATACTAGTAGTGTTATACGGTGTCGTGTATGAATAAAGTAGCTGAGGAAACCTTGTCTCCCTGACATAAACTAAATGAATTAAAAAAATGACTTTCGTTTCAACTTTCTTGTTTGCTCGATGATATATTTGTTTCTTCTTGTCACAACTTCAAGTCGTCAAAAGAGTTCAAGCATCAACTTTTGGTCAAACAAGTCCAGTTCAGTCATTTGTATCAAGTACACAATTATATGACTGTGATGTGTGATACAGTACGTTCAAGTGAGATGTATCTCAGCTATCAAAATTTATTTTAATTGTCTATGGATTTATCTGTTAATTTTTTTCTCCTCTCATTATGGTTCATCTTAATTCAGAACGTGTACAATTGCAAGTGGATAGCTTCCGATTACTTTTGTCATAATCATAAATGACATTAGTGTATGTTATATGTAGGTGCATGTGTAATGTGTATAAGATGGTCTCTTGTTTTCGAATGTCCATTCTCCATTCAGTAATAATAATCCATCATAAATAAAATGAGTATGTGCTACATTTAGTTTCACAAATGTGAAAGCATCAAGTTGAATAAATACTGTACCACTTCCTGCAAATCTATTGTAAAAAATTAAATAAAGTAACAAATTAATCATATCAATTAATATCCATAATATTTGTATTTTCTAATGTTATAAACAAATCGTAATCGTCATTGACACTTTGGTCATGTTTAAAGACTACTACAAGTTCATGTTAATTTCTATCATTTTAATTGTACCTACAACAAAATCGTTAATATGATTATTCTAAGCAAACGATCAGTGAACTAATAATAGCACAAGTAAATCTGTCCTTGAAATTTATTTTGTAGTGTATCGATTAACAAAGTCAAATCATGTCAAAAAAGATTTTTCTATACATGTCACAAATCACAATTGGGGGATTTTGTTTTCGATTTTATGGGTCCTCCTTCTCATCTGTATAAGTACCTTTTGTAATTATAAATAAGGATCAAGATTGTGATAAGGAAGGATAATTTTTCATATGAATATGACTCATCATGATTCATGTATGAGCCATGAACTTGTTCCATGGCTATTATTATTATTTGACTACACGCTCACATACACACATCAGAGCAGTCGATCATTGTGTACGTATAAATAACATCTTTACTAAAATACACGTCGTCAGAGTATCAATGTCCTAGTACTCATTTGGATATCAAACTAAATTGCATAACGTTATTTTCGTTTCAAAATGAATGTTGCAATTACAAATGGTCAATTATTTACTAACTGCATAACGTATCGACAGTTAGGAAGTAAGTACACAGAGCTAAATGTAAACCAACATAGTATGTTATGTTCTCTTGACATGTCCGTCCTTGTCAAATTGTTTCTTGTTACAACTGAAAGGGAAAATGTTATTTCAAAGGCACACACAAATGTTTCGGAGCAGAAACTTCCTAGTGTATAATGAAGGAAACCACCCATATAAGGGAATCATCATCCTTTCAAGAAAAACCTTTGAGCAATCAAACAATGGGGGTATAGACCGACAACATTATTATTACGTACGTACGTACATATGTATTATCTTTAATCTATAGTCTTGCTTGCCATTACATAATAGTCAATTTTACATTAATCTACTAGTACTTACGTATGTGCCTAAAATCAACATGAATTTTCTTATCGTAAGATACTTATATTGCCAGATGCGAAATGCAATAGCTCATGATACATTTTTCTTGTTTCAAAAACATTTTTTTATTTAATGCAGACTTGGAGAATACTCTACAAGAATGATGTTTGCAACGTGAATAGTATAATTACACTGAGAAAAAAATAATTTTGATGATTGTGAATATTTTTGTTACATCTTAATTGGGACAAATAAACAAAATATAGGGAACAAAAGAATACCAATCTATCACAATATTGGCAAAGAAACTTTACAAATACAGTGAAGAACATTGTCAGTACAATCTTTAACAGAAAGTGAATACAGTCAAATTAACAAAAAGTACAAATTATAGTTGAAGTGTTGAACTTTTCTCATTTTCGTTTCGTTTTTCAAAATTAAAATCATATTGTAGACATTCTCTTGTGATATTTCATCGTCTGTCTGTCACTTTACGTTTCAGTTAATAGCTAAAGGTTAATGTTAATTAAGCCAGAATTGCGGTGACTTGAAAAAACCCTCAAACAACAATAAGCCTAACATAAATGTAAATAATATTTGTTTAAATTTATTTATGAATCACAAATTGGTATGTAACAAAATAATATTATTTACGAGTAAAGAATCTGAAAAATTGGATTCAAATGACAAAATGTAGTAACATCATCATCTTCTTTGATGGGTACAAGGAGAACTTTCAATAGAAACACCAAACATAATCATTATTGGCTGCGATCGTACCGTAAAAATTCTCGATAGAAAACCTGATAAAATGAAAAATAATCACAACTGTTCAGACCGAATTCCAATACATATAAATTGTAAACAATCATGGACTGGAATAAAATACAAGAAAAACAAATAATGCAAAAACATACGACAAGATATTCAAGAATAATGGTAGCTCACATCATGTTCATCCTCATCATCCAGTTCGATATCCTCTAGTTCATATGAATTTGGTGACTCGTGAATTGCCGCTCGATTTGATGCAGGGTCTAATCTACTCAGTCCTTCTTTGGCATCACGATTTGTAGGGTCCAGTCTATTTATTAAAAAAAGTAAAAATTGTCAGCGTCGACATAGACCATCATTCACAGTCAATCAGTAGACGTGTTAGCTAAACCACAAGTTAACTGACATTTTCCCACAAAATGTTTTTACAATTACTACTGCACATTATGAAGCAAAACTAAAATTTTAAATCATACTTTGAATCAACATTATCGAAATCTAATTTTCTCTGATGAAAAAGCATTGAGGACAACCATTGTCAATGAAATGATACTTGAGACTTTGAAGTGTTAACGCTATTAGTCATTTACCTAAGAGCTATGGCGAAATGATCAGCTGCTTTATCTTCCATATTATGCTTGCATAGTAGATCGGCTAACTTTAAATGGAGTGAAGGAGGACAACATTGGCCCATTGTTTGTTTTTGTAACAGATTAATTGCATGAGTGTACATTCCCTCCTGTAAAATTAATACCAGAAATATTTAAAAGGTTTCTCGTAATTACAAGATCACAAGTTTGTCTGGTTATTTTTGTCACTTACGCCTTCCCAAATTTCTACGAGCATGAATATAGCCGGTAGATAATTGGGATCTTGATTCAGTGCTTTTTCGAGATACGTTTTTGCCTTGCTCACTGTTAATGGGTCTTTCTGCATTGCACTGGCACACATCTAAAATTATTTAAACAAAATTATCAGCTCAAAGATCACCAACACAGAAATTCATATCATCCATCACTGCATTTCAGTGTAAACAATGCTTCAAGCACACCATGAATTTGATCTATGCAACTTACCGTCAAAGTTCGTGGAGATGGGCCAATTTTTTTGGAAGCAGACGTGGCAATTGTCAAAGCATCTCGATACCTATGCATTGATATGTAACAGTCAACAATTCCTTTGTGCGCTGTAAGAAAAAACAATAAAAAAGTTTCATTATATTTTTTATCCAAATATTTTCTGTCTTGGACATGTAGCAGATGTAATATGGTCTGGTGAAACAGCCTGTTTCAAACATGTAAACTTGATTAATAAAATTTAGTACTTACGTTCAAATCTAAACGGTGCATGGAGCATCGCTTCACGGAAACAGTCTAAAGCATCTTGGTATTTTTTCATGTCCAGTAAAATGTGACCTTTGGCAAGAAACCCTTCGGGATTTTTCTCTCCGTTGGGACAATGAGCGCCCTGTATACGTAGAACATAATTTTTAAAACATAAATAGGAAATTCTTTGGGACATTGAGTAGTAAAAGAAACGAGAAGTATGAATTAACGAAGTACTCACGCGATGAGCAAAATAAAGACCCCTTGCACTGCGATTGGTAACCTGAGCAAAATAGGCAAGGGCAATCCAGGGTTCACTTTTATTATCAGTGTAGTTGAGATCCACTGTTTATTTAGAAAAAAAAGACAAAATTAGTTTTCAATATGTCAGAGCATCATGTAAAAACAATTGCATCTTCACAGAATTGTGAGGAAAATTAACTTACCTAATTTGCACATTAGTTTTTCCAACTCTGTGACTTTTCTTTCTGACCTATAAAAATGTACATGAACATTTTTACAAACAACATGACAATAAGGAACTACAGGGTATTAGCTAAAAGTTGATACACAAAAATGTAAAGACTAGATATAACAGGTAAAATAGGAGAATTTATTACACTGACCAGAACAAAAAGGATAAGGCATCCATGCCATTCATATTGATTGGATCGTTCATGTGTGCTAATTTAAGAGGAACAATCGCAGACTGGTAGTCTCCGAGATACATATGAGTCTTCCCTAGTGAAACTAAAATTGAATGATTGTTCATGAGAGCGGTAGAATCTTGTAAATGATTAAATAGGGCAAGTGCTTGATTCAAGTCTTTAGAATAAAAGGCGCTGTTAGCTTTCAACCATGACTGGAACCTACAGTCAAATTAAAAAACAAATTACAATGCAAATGAAGTCACATGTACTAAAAGGTAATTTAAAATGTGTGTCATATTACGAGGGGATGGAAGTATAACTATAAAGTTTACCAATTTGGTTGAGGCATTTTGGAAGTACTTTGATGTAAAAAACTGAGAATGTCAATCTCCCTTAATCCCAAAGATAAGAGAGCTTCAATAGCATCCAATGCAATTGGACACTCCTACAAATACAAGGAAATGAAAATATCACATTAGATTTGTCCGTTTGCTCTACTAAGGTACTACTAACTTTGAAAACCCTGCTTCATGATTGGTCATACTGACCATTATTGACCAAATACTTCTCTAGGACCTTTTACAAACATGCCTTAATACTATTGAGTTTCACATGTAAAATATACCCTGAGAACTTCTTTATAACAAGTAATGGCTGCCCGTTCCATTCCATTTTCTGTATACAATTTTCCCAAAGCCATATTAATACGTGATGTACGCTGCTTTGCAGGAATACTTTGTAGAATATTTAGAGCTTCCAAAGGTTTTTTGCAGTGAAGATGACATAAATAAACCTTGTACTTCAGATCTATAGTAAGGTGAAAATGAACACATCTTTATATTACACAAACAAAAACAATTTTTGAGAGATCTGATCTGCCATCGCAAAAAAGAGGAAATGAAATGTTTTGTAAATCACCATTATTGCAATCGTCGGGTATTTGTTCCTTTAATTGTGGAGTAAACTTCATTAGAGTTTTATACATTTGTAGAGCTTTGCGGTAATATGACTCGGCTCTGGCATACTCCTGTAAATTGTACGCAGAGTCTGCACAGTATGTGACGACTTGAAGATGCTGTGGTGCCGTTAGGATATCTGTCGCCTTGTCCGCTAAAGTCAATAGGAATCCTCCCTAAATGTATTCATTAGATATAAAATGTTGACCAAACAAACAAACACATTTGGCATGTACAGTCGTACTCGGAGGAGTACACAAGTGACATGTCGATCAATATTTACTTTTAAACTTACCAAATTGAGAACGTTAGAGTATAGTTGCTCTTCGTACATATGAAGGATTTGGTCACAATAAAAAGATTTTGTCCCCTTTGAATATTCCATATCAGATGACGGGGCGAACGCAGACATTGTTGTACAAACTTTACATTCGGCAAATCTCACAATTACTAATAATATCAGATCAAAAAACAATTATCCTACTCTCCATACAATAACTCTTGACAAGAATCTCTCGCAATTTGACCGAGAATCGAATCTCCCGCACTACGCCCTCTGCTTTAATTAGAAACTTTCAAATTAATTTCCTCTGGCCTGGCGTCGGTCAGTCAGTCTGGTCGCCGCTGACAATATGACGAGCAACAATCAAGGAATTCGCTTTAATTAGACACCAGCAAAAGTGTAAGTACAATGGACGCACAATAACAATTACGGGTATCGGGATGCCAACACATTCAAATATTGCATTAGTACTAATGTCTTTGACTCTAACCTTTCAAAGATTAGATTAATTGAAGTAAATGTTTAATGTACTAAGTTCTCTTCATTTAAGAAGCCAAAGGTCATTTTGTACTGGTAATAAAATGCATGTATACATTGGCCTTTTCTTTGATGCCCTATGACCCTGATAACAAGGGTGGAAACTTTCGACCCTTTGCCCTTAGCTTAGCTTTCAAGTGGAAAGCTAAGCCAAGATATTTAGTAAGTA
>JAQHQX010000889.1:0-10619 GCA_034694425.1 Arrhopalites sp. Gr-Col-00791 | reverse complement strand
CTTTCATTTAAATCGACTGAAGCATTAAAATATCATGAGCTGCTCCACACCAAAGAGAAGAAATTCAAATGTTCTGACAAGTACTGACCGGAGACTTGAACTAACGGATTTTGAATGTTAGTGTGGATTTATATGGAATCGAGGGCCCTGAATTCGATGGTATGCTTAGTTTGTGCCCATGGGCCCCTCTAAGGGGTCAAAAGACCCCTTGAAGTTGTACATCTAGATATATAGACTGCCTTCATTCAATGTACTTTAACCGAAAGCTGAGGTGGCGCGGTGGCAGAGAGTCGAAATAGATTTTGGACGTCCGGGGTTCGATTCCCAGTCAAGGAACTTTTTTTCTTGAAATTTGATAATTTTTTTGCTTCCAATTTTGATATTTTCTTCCCATGTGTTACAGAGTAGAATGAGATATTACAAAATAGAATGCAAAGAGTAAAACGAGTAAACACGTACTCATATCATAGCCTAAGCGTGCAAATTCATCCTCATGAATTTGCACTTGCCAAAGTGGGTGAGTGGGGTTGCGAATAGAATGCATTCCTCCACACAAAGTATAAAACCAAAGATGCACGCAAAAACGAGGACGCTCTTACTTTGGTCCTCTCGCTCTCAACTCCTATTCCTTCCACGCGGAGTTTACTCTTTAATATTCCTAAGTTTACATCTTCTCGCTCTCCCACTGAAGTTATTCCTACTCGCCTTTTCAAATCTTTATCGTTCAAATCTCAGTTTATATTAATACTTCGCATCTCCAGACTTTCATTAGTGCTCTCTCACCTACTCTTTGCCGGGCTCCATCTGTTGAATCGACCTTCCCCGCATCATTTAATAGTGAATAAATCATCAACTATGTAAGTCCGTTATAATACTAGATATACCAACCGTCTAATTAATCAGCATAATTCCTATATCATCCTCCTCATCCTTAACTTAATATTCCATGGTCGCACCGCACTAAACATGCGGGGTGCCCCCACCATTGTACTTTCCGGACGGGAGAGTGCGGGTGGAGGCACTGACCCTATTACCTAGATAAGGTATGTGGGAGCCGTAGAGCCATCACAGCCACCAGGCTCTCCATACACTATTTCGGTGACAGAAAGATGGTGCCTTAAAACCCTTATTGTTCTGGGTCAAACGTACTCCAGTACAATTCTTTTATCCTTTATTTTTATTTTATCAAAATTTGATAATTTCGTTTCACTCACGTTTCTTTTGAAACAGTATTATTAATAGGTACAAACACATTCATGTTTTGAACCTCCTTCTTTTCCTTTCCTCGCCCATTGATAAAGTACAAAATAATTATAAGTCATATATATAAGAGAGGATTTAGACAATTACACACTTTTGGGTCGTTACTTGATGAAACAATGGAGGTTAAGAGCAGTAAATAATATATAATATAGAGGATAATCTCAATTACTCTAAGTGAAATATAGATAGACTACGAATTATTTAGATTATTTAATTAATTAAGTCAAGAAATTGTAAATCAGGATTCTCTTTGCAATTTCCGTTTACTGAGAGTGAGAAATAGACAACATAAGATTAGGGCGAGCATTCATCTCCGAGAATGCCATTTGTAGTCATAAATTGTGAATATAGCGTTGGATTATACTTCTTTTATTATTAAGCCTTACGCCCAATAACGCTGAAAACAGACGTTAAAAAATTGTTGGCGCTTGATAGTTAACACTTGAAATTGATCCCTCTAAGTTTAATACTAATAGCATTCTTTAAAAAGCCATAAAATCAACTTTAATTTGTGACGAAGGTACAACATAGTATGATAACCATTCAGAACCCAACTTGACTAAGTAGTTTAAGAAATAAGAAAATTCTTCTTTCCTGCGTAAAGCATCGGTTCAAACGAAACATAGAATATAAAAATAGCCCAAGGTGATTAATGACGATGATTTGTATCGTTCTTCAACTTCATGATTGTTCATTACATAGTACAAACCGACGCCAAATCCAATATACAAACGAGTATTTTTTTATTCACATCCAACGACCTCATTTTTCTGTGCAAGCAACTATGATCTTTATTTTGTTAGCTCGCGACCATAGAAATTATGTATTTCTATTCATTAGGCTCATTGGACTAGGCTTTAAAAGTATGCCATATGTTAGGGCTCGCCACCATTCCCCACACGTGCACCATATGATGCTTAGTTAAAATACCTTCAAACATCATCCTTTCGATTTCCGTATACGCCATAGCCATCGTCTCTCTCTTTTTTTTGTGTTATAAACCCTGACGAGATTGCACATATAATATGCTCACGACTTTAAGTTCCTGTTATAAACAATATAGCATAAGTTAGCTATCGTGTAAATTTTCCACTCCCATTTGTAGCCACTCGCAAAGGATAATTCTTTCAGCGGAAAGTGGAATACTTAACAAACAATAGTTAACCTCAATACCTCGAGGCAAGCTTGAAACATTATGTAGAGGAAAAGTTATGCTCACTACATAAACTGATGAGCTATATGAATAAAATTTAAACATTCTCTAATTTGAATTAGCCTTGATTCTGATTCGGAAGAGAATAAATTATCGTTATAAAAAGAGGTCAGACAAACAAAAACGAGTCACATTATACAACAAAATCTTTCATTCTACAAATCATGAAGAAGAGAAAATCGCTTATCATCAGTGTTATCTTTACTCAAGGCTGAACAAGTATTGAGCTGTAAATCTTTTCCCACACGACTTGATATCCTTATTCAAGAGAAAGAGGAGATTACAAACACGTGCCTTGGATTGAGTAGTGCAAGACCACTGCCTAACTACGATATAATCAGGATAACAAGTATGACCCTAATTTTTTGCATGTTACGCCCTTTTGCAGTTGGAAAACATACATAATACTCCAAACACGACCACCTTCTCTTTTCCAGTCAATATTAGAGTATACATTCAAAGGATTTATTCATTATGGCCTCGACCATTAAACATAATAACAAATTAGAATAATAAGTTTAATTTCACTCTCAACCCACAAGTAATGATAACATCCAATTTAAACGATAAAACTGATTTGAATTCATATCTTATTTGTTTACCTCGGAATTAATAATCTCATTTATTACACAGCATAATTATTAAAATACATTCGAACACGATAAAAAATGTACAAAAATACTAGTAAATTTCCCCTTTAGAAATCTGAAAAGTCCTTTTTAAATACATATTACCCTTTAAATCTTTAAGATTATATTTAATTGAGCACATTGAAGATAGGTCCACTTAGGACAATTAAAAGAATTGACAATAAGAAAGGTAAATCAACTTCAAACATTGTAGTAGATATTTATTCTTGAGAGTATATTCTTCACACCATACTCTCCTGATAGCGATCTTCAAAAAAGGGCCGACTCCACAACGCACCGGGTTCGTCTCCATCACTATAATGGGTTGGGCGAAACTCCCAGCTTCGGTCAACTTCAAAAAACCTAGAACGCATTCGCCTTACAAGATAGAACCCAAATCCGATCGCTCCAATGATAACCAAAATCAACACTGAAACACAGAGTATTAAGTGTTAATTACAACCTTCAGATTTATTATAAAGAGAATAATGAGTTCACAAGCCCATTACTTGTACACCTTAGTCCAAATAATTAGTTGGAAACAAATATCTACTAGATACATTATAATTATGACGTACCACTTCCAGAATAAGCCATGACCCGAACCCAAGCGTCCTTATTTTCGGACCTTGCCACCACCATAGTCTTATTATCATTCTCTTGGCTGGGAGTGTCCTCCAATAAAATCTCCGACAAATCAGGGTTCACTACATACAATAAATGATGATATAAACAAAAGAGACAAGAAACTCAGGGCTCTATATGAAATCTAAATATTTCACCCCATCGTGTTATATGTCACACTCAAATATTATGCTAAATCAAATACAAAATAAGATAGCATACAATTATGTCCCTTTGAGCGGTCTCCATCCAAGTGTTTTTCTATTCAAAAATTCACCAATAGAAAATATAAGATAATTACTTGATAAGCGGACAACAGTTACTCCTTGTAAAGAAACAGAAAATTTTTTTAGACTAAAACTAAAAACAGGAGGAATCATAAATTCCCAAATGCTCACCACTGTCGTCACGATAATGACGTAGCATTTCTTCTGTGTGACGACCACGACTGTCATGGAGGGACATCTCTGACCCACATTCCACTTGGGTCAAAATTAGTCTCGTCTGGTTATTAGATTCCAAATCCAACGTCTCGAAAGGGTAGCACAAGGACAATCCAGACTTCAGGCCATCAATGACGTATACACAACGTTGTGTGACACATTTTTTGCAAGAATCTTGCAATTCACATCCCAAACTACCCCACGGTAGAGATACGAGAGCCACCACACTGAGTATAATAAATACTCGTACTCCTTGCATTATGATTGTGACCCCTCCTCCTTTCTTTAATTCTTATTCAACAAAATGGAAGGAAGAGTAAAAAGGGAATTAAAAATTCAAATACTAGACAGTTTGTCTCTTCGAGCTAATTAAGACTACTATTGTATTTTTCAAAATAGTTAATCCTATTAATTAAAATAACTAGCTTTTGCAAATAGCTAAAGACTAATTTGGATAGAAAATTGTATTCAATGTGAATGACTCCTTCCACACAAAGGAACTACTGGAGAATGATAGTTAGACTCATTGCTTTTCTTTTGTCTCCACTATATTTTCTAGCTCTCCTCTAAACAGGGGACTCGGATATTGACATCTGTGACATAACGTTAGATATACATATACATCCATTGGATTAAAATTTTCTTCACACCAAAGGGTCAAAAGTTAACATCCATCGTGGATCATATCTAAATCACAACAACAACCGCGTTCCCAAAAGCTCATATTACGTAATTACGTAACGGATAGATTGGGACTAGGATGTGTATCTCACGCACTTCCTTACTAGCAATATAATGGCCAGCGGAAAAGACATTACACGTGTCTTTTGAATAGTCCAAAAACAATCTGACTCATCGTTCTTTTTACACAAGAGCTTTCAATATGCCAATGACTTATATGTTATCATTATACAGGACAAAGAATGGCTTGAAGTAGTCACCATTAAAATATCCAATACAAGTAGACGACTTACTGTCTTGCCACTTCCAAGATGGTAATATTATCGATCATAATACAAATGACCCTACATACGTTGGATAATCGATCACTCACAGGCGCATTGAACAAATCCATTGTTAACATTAAAAGTAGACAACCATGAACAATTTATTTGACATCAGAACGACACAATCCCTTCTTGAAACCCCATTAGATTACTCCCATACAACGAGAATTTTACTATTAGCTAGAATAAAATGAAAACGTAGGTAATCTATGAGGACTCAAGGGATGAAATAAGGAGGTATATTTTATATAATCAAACGTAAAACCAACACAGACCATATGACATAAAGAGGATAAATTTGTATACAAAATTTCAACTTTCATTAAATAAACATCTCCATCATAGATACAAAAGGTGGGAGCCCTGAGATGCTCCCAAAAAAAATTTCCCCCAAAACATGCAAAAAAAAATATGTTAAAATATATAAAAATTACGTATTCTTAACAAACAAATAAGCATAGAGACATAGTCTACCATGTCCACTATTTTTAATAAATGAATTTTGTCACCCTCTGGATAAGTAAGATAACGGAGATATTATTTCTCCTATCCAAAGGACAGAAAATATTACCACAACGAATTATAGGAAATTCCCTCATTCTCTATGATCTAAAGACGGTGTTTGACTATACATAGTTACACTACTACTGCTGTACATACTGCATATGATATACTATATAAATAATAATAATAAAACGAAGACAAAAACACAAAATCAATCGTACACACGTAGATTAACCGTTGCAAGATATCTCATTCAATACAAGCTTTCCCACTTGAAACAAATAATTATAACACACTTTGGGAACATGATAGAATTTTTCGAGGCAACTAAAAATATATATAGATATTAAAAGAACTGCAGGAAATGCAAAACTCGATTCACAAATTCAATCGTCAAGCATTTCTTTGATAATCTGAAGAAGACATTGTGAGGGCGATCATAATAAGAGAGTATACATGTCGATTTGGGAATTCAAAAATATTTACATGTCATCATTAAATAGGTATTAATTTTCTCTCCGTTGTTTTGGTGCATGATCCGCTTCACCTGGCCCTTCTTTTTCCCCACCTTTTTCTTCAACAGCATCATCCACAACTCCCCCATGAGAATATGACATATGTGTTGACAAAGAACGGGCATTACGAAAGGTTTCTTCACACAGTGTACAAGGGACACGAGAGGATTCCACATGTTGCTCATTAAAATGTCGGCTTACATTGCCAAGTTTGCCAGATGTATACCCACAGGAGGTACATCGGTGGGTACCTTTTGAACTTTCTCCCTGTTTATTCCCCGTTCCTTTTTTATTCTCCGATCTCCTTTTATTCCTTGCCCCTCCTTTTATAATTTTACGGTCAATATTGACGGCAACTATACGAATTAAGAGAGAAAAGGAATAACCAAACTTTAAAAACATGTATCTTCCACCATGGGTAGATAAAAACAAAACTAAGAATAGATGCATCATGTTATTCTCACCCTTCTTCTGACCCAGTACCTCGACTTCCATATATCTGATCAAATCAGTCGGGAAGACCACAGGATTTGGAAACTTAGTACAATCCTGACATTGTAACTTCGTAATACTGTCATCATGAAAAATCTTCAGCCACGAATCTGTAGCAAAGTTTACTGATTCCATTTCATTGGTGCCATTGTTCCAACCGCTATGAAATGAACCTTAAAATAAAATTAAAATTTCCAGTTAACGACAAACTCTCGTATTACCTATAATAACAAAAGTAAAGCCTACTTTATACAAAATTAGGAAATTCAACAAAACTCTAATTTCCAAAGTACAATACATTTTGCTTCAAAACAAAAGTAATACATTAACACACCTGGATAAACAATAATTATCTGACCCGGGTACTGATCTACGGTGGTACAATTGATACCCTCCCTAGTAAGATATTCGGACGAAATACCAAATTCTTTATGCATTAAATATGCTGGACACCCATCTGGATTTTTAGCGGATTTTTTACACTTCGAGGGAACAAGTCCTTTGACTAGCTCTTCAAATTTCATTTTGTCTTTAGGCGACATTACGACCCATGTTTTGGCAGCCCCACTGTGTAGAATACTTATCGAAAAGGTCGTCATATCTTCTATGTGCCAACAAAATCTACCCGGGTATCATAATAAATTGTCCTTATGCAATTATTTCAATTTGACGTAATATATTTTCTTTTAATTGAATGGATATTTCGGACTCACCGACTATATCTACAGCCATAGTACAACATCGGAGTCGTGACTCCACTAGCACTGTAACCACTTCGACGACAACCAATTTTAAAGGAGGTCAATAAATTCCAAAGGTCAACAAATTCATTTTCCCTAATCCGGCTTCCAGGACAGTCAGCTGCATATAATGGACACGGAGGATCTGGACCCCTAACTGCAGCATAGAAATCCTCACTTGTGATAAGTTGATGCTCTCTAGATAAAAGAAATTCATTCCCACACAATTAAAAAGTTCATATTTAATTACATATTACACGTAAACTACAAATTAAGGATTACTTCAATCCCTTACTCTGAGCGGGTAGCCATCATATATTTTGCAACACTCATCGCCTCCACTGGTTCCATATCATAAATCTGATACTCAAATTCCCTCTTTCCAATCTTGGTCTGATGATTTGTACAATTTTGTCGATATATAAAGTCCAATTTCCGGTCCAAATCTTCATCATAAAGTTTGTCATCCCAAAAATTTTCCGGAGGACAGAGCTTGATAAAACCGAATTTTTCAAGAATGGGATGATGAAGTTTTAGTAAGTTTTCGAAATTAGTTGCCCTGAGATCTTCATGGGTGACTTTTATTACATAGGGAGGTAATTCAGACATTCTGCACAAGACCAAAAAAAAAAGAAATTCCAACATCGTAAAAAAAATTATATATAATCTTAGTAACCAAATAAATAAGGATCAAATTCTTTAAGTTGGGTCTTACCCGTCACGATTTCCTGAGGGGAATAAGATCACTATGGTCTAATACCTCCGTTACAATTAGAGTCTCTCGTTCAACAAAAAATTTTGGGAACAATTAATTAAAATAAGGTTAGAATCAGATTGGATCCAAAGAGAGTTTACAAAATTCAAATTCCCTCTCTAACCTTAGAAATACAAATCTTAGACGCCACATTTTGATAACCCTTTGGTGGAGCTGCGTCCCCGCGATGGAGCTGTGTCTCCATCGTGGAGCTGTGTCTCCATCGTGGAGCTGTGTCTCCACCGTGGAGCCGTTCTCCACCGTCTCTGTATATACCTCTATAAAAATGTTTTGATTATTCTTCAAGAAAGGATTTTCTCCACATCAATATAAATTATAGAACTCAGGTTTGGTGCACTGTATGCGACTATCTGCACTTGATGTTATGTAAATTAATTATCTCAATACATCTGTTTAATTACGGCAACCTAGAAGGTTTTCAATTTTCTGAGGAATATTTCATACGCAATTAAAATTTCATCCGGACACAACCCACACCGTCAATAGAGACTATAGCGCAATAATAATAATACTAATAGAGATTAACATAAAGCTCCCGTACCAATAGCCATTAACAATCACCTTTGACGATTATCTATCTCCCGTAACTCTGACCATCAACTGTGACCCTCATTCATGTCTATTTATTGCTCATGTATATGATCTTCACCCAACATAAAACCACCAGCGGTGACAAGATATGATAATAGGCTACACAACTGAAAAATGAGATAACAAAATCCGATTGCCCAACCGGAGACAACCTTCCCACAATATTACACAATTTGTTTTCGTCTATTAGTTAGACTTTAAATGTCTTCAAACAACTGGCAAACAAAGATTAGAAATAATAGTATATAATACCAGAGCTCAATAACCTACACATATTTACCCTTGCTTCAAATCTAAAACATACAACGGCACCAGAAGCCAAAATTCAAATTTCAATTCAAAGGTCCTACAATTCCCTCAGAAGCCTTCGGCCTTAGAAGCTAAGATTCAAATCTTAAGACGCCTTAACCATTAGCCGCTCAATCTCTGAGACTCTCCTTCTATCTCTAAAACCGGTTATCGATAAACAAAAATTCTAAGTTTAACTGAAATTAAAATACCGTAAATTGTTTAAAAGATTTAGGAACCAAAAATTACATCCATGTGCTATTAGGAATTAATTTCGGGCCTTCCATGAAGTTTTTAGATTAATATAAATTGTGTCAGTGCCTTAGTGATTCGTGCCGACCTTAATACACTTGTCCGTTACTCGGATCCATACTACATGGACTATGGATTGTAAACTAGTTTGAGTAACCGTGAAATTTCCATTCAAACTGTGCTAAAAAGTGAAGTGAAATTACTCATTAACCGTGTGATACCCGGTTGAGATATGCGTATCTCATCGACGTCATACATAGAGATACAGCATTTAAATTCCAACGAAAGAAAAGGTAACGCTTCCTACCCATGTTGTTTATTATAATTGACAAATTTGAAAGTGTCAGGCTTGAACTTGTCTGTCGAGACAATTTCTAAGCTTCAATTAGCAAAGCTTGACATCCTCTTTTAATGCTAATGAGAATTCATTATATAATTGAAGGCGGTTAGTGAAATTGATTTAGCCATTTTCATTGTGGCAACAACAAGCCACTCGCTAATAAATAAATGTTTTAATTTTAAGTCACAAGAATTTACGGGTAAATTTATAAGCATCCGTTGATTTGAAGGCTCTCATCTTTTAAAAAATTACACCGACCTATTCCCTCAACTCAAGTTGGTTTAGAAATTTGAGGTTATTAAACCAACAAAGTTAAAACTCCCGTGAAAATTTTGTTACAACAAAGAACTCACCTTTCAATACACCGGTATCTTAGTTCCAATCCTTTGATTTTTAGGAACTGTAATTGTAATTATATTTTGTATAGGGTATATACAAAATTAAAACTGATAGCTTATACTTAAAGGAATACACCATTAAGTATATCCCTTATCTATCACCATTAAGTATATCCCTTACCTATCACCATTAAGTATATCCCTTACCTATCACCATTAAGTATATTCCTTAACTATCACCATTATATATCGCCCTTAATTAGGACCTTAACTATGACCTTTAACTATATCCCTCAACTATGTCCGTATCCTTACCTATCAATTATAAATATTACATATGACCTTTAACTATATCCCTCAACTATGTCCGTATCCTTACCTATCAATTATAAATATTACATATGACCTTTAACTATATCCCTCAACTATGTCCGTATCCTTACCTATCAATTATAAATATTACATATGACCTTTAACTATATCCCTCAACTATGTCCGTATCCTTACCTATCAATTATAAATATTACATATGACCTTTAACTATATCCCTCAACTATGTCCGTATCCTTACCTATCAATTATAAATATTACATATGACCTTTAAC
>JAQHQX010000888.1:0-10620 GCA_034694425.1 Arrhopalites sp. Gr-Col-00791 | reverse complement strand
CCTCCTATCGGGCCATTAAGATTTGCTGTAAGGTCCGCTCATTTACTTTGATGTACATTGACCTCTCATGTTTTCAACATTGAAAGAGAAAATTATTCCATAATGAGACATTGAGAGAGAACATTTTAAAATGATGTAAAGTTGGAAATAGAATTAAAAATTCATTTATCATTGATTTGTCTGTACAGAGTCCAAAGCCAGTTAAAAATTGGGAAGGAGTACTGGATGGAACAAAGTACGGTGCACAATGTCCGCACTTGCACATGGGAATCAAAACACTGATTGGATATGAGGCAATTAAATTAATTATTTTGAACAAAGTCAATTAAATAAAGTTCAAATTTTAATGACTGGTCGAAACTAAAATGTTACAGGACTGTCTTCATGTCAACATTTACACACCAAAGGTACAGTTCCAAATATCAAATTAATTGACATTAATGCAAATAAAATTATGGTTTGACGGGAATTGATTCTACAATCAATCACAATCAATTCAAAATTAGGAGAAAATTCAGTGTTCGAAGCAGGGCTGCCGGATTTCCGGGAATCCATGATCGCTGCCCGATTCCCGGAAATTTCCAGAAATTCCCAGAAGTTTTTGGAAATTTTTGGAAATTTTTGAAATAGGTTTTAAAAACAAGTTGTTGCACGATTAAAATGATATCCCCTGTTATATGATTTCAGATCACACACTAAGATCTAAAACAACGAACTTATTCATTTTTTGAAGATCAGTATTTTAATTTATAAATGAAAGAAACAAGTGGGTAGTTCCAGGCCAATTCAACGGTTTCAACCAATGCAGGGTTCACGGAGCATTTGGAGAAATTTTTGCCACAATGAAGCTCATTTAATTCCGATCATGTAGAACTTTTTATAGCTAATTCTTGCAGGCATACGTTACAGCAATTTATAAGATATCCCTTTTGCAATGGAACTGAATGGAGAATTTGCAAAAATTCTAATCTTCAAATATTAATTACAATTAAATTATGCATTCAATAATTTAATTATTCACGCCATTAAATCAAGCAATTTTTTCTTTATCTATGTACCAAATACCACTGAAATCTATGATTTGGGGCATTTTGTCCTAGCATCGGTTGAATTGACATGAAACTACCCAAGTAAATAGCAAACTTCATAACACAAATCACTTCAAAAAATATACAATTCGAGACTTATTGCTCAAAATCGTTAAATGGAATATAATTAAGTATTATTCTATAAAAATTTGTTCATCTTTCCTAATTGAAAAATTTCCAAAAATTTCCATGGGCATCCATGTTGTGGAAATTTTCCGGGAATTTTTGGGAATTTCCGGAAATTTCCAAAATGGAAATTCCCTGGCGGCAGCCCTGATTCGAATTATCAGCAATTTCAAATTTCCCTCCCTCAACTATTTACTCTGTATTCAGAACGAGGGCTAAAAGGGCATGAGGAAGTTTTAAAAAGTGTGGACATATTTTTATTTCTTTCGAAATTTTAAAAATTTTCTTTTGGTCTGTATGAAATGACAATCCTCTTTCATGAAATTAATTAAAATGTTAATTGCATTTTCATACCGAGAAGATAATTGACTGTGAACCAAGAGAAAATGCCTTCATCGACACCATCCATAATTCCCACAGAGTCCTTCCCCGGCACGAATCCGCTCTCCTTGATTACTTTTTCAACCTATTAAAAAAAGTACAAAGGAAAATTAACTAATCTGAAATCAATATTTAATTAAATCACATGTCAACTTTATAGAGAGTTCAAAGTGATTAGACACAACACACTCAAGTTGGAGTTTCTAGACAATTAATTGCAAATGATAACTGAATGAGCTGTAAGGTCATATAAATGTTATTAACAATAAAGAACAATTCTAATTGTCCTTGAAGCGATCTCAACTTTTCAATTTAATTTGTATCAATTTCGGTACAAGTAAGACGAGACTATCTCTTTGATACTTTGCAACTGAATTTTTTTTATTTTTGAACTGAAAACTCACGGCAGTCAAAATATCGTCGGCTTTGTCACCAGGAAGAAGTCGCAGTCCAGCTGTGGCTTTAAGGGCGATGGGGGTATTAGCCCAATATTTTTTAGGAATAAAATCTTGAGCTTTTTGAAAAAGTTCTTTGAGACCATTGGCACCATCTTGAGGTTTGTCCGCGTAGGATGATAAACCCGGTTTAATTTCTTAATCCCAATTAAAGTTCTGATATTAATTTTGAAATCTCCAGTAAAATTTTAAATCTACATTTGATTTGACTAGAATTTACTATCCAGATTAATTCTAAATTATTTAGTACACAGTTGTATGTTTCTTTAAAAAGGTTCCTTAAACTTTGACAATTTCTAAAGGCTCTCCACGAGTTGAAAAACCATGTGGGTGGAGCAACCGACTCGACCCCTCTCCAATTTGACTAATAAACCGTCGCGAACGTGCCTGTGACTGTTGACACATAAGTTGAGTGAATGAAAGGGGAGAAAAAAAGTTGTGTCTGTCATGTACATACCGCGAGTCAACCGATGGTTCACTCATCAACTCGAGAGTCGAAACTGATTCAAATGAGTCAACTCGTCGAGTGACTTGTGGAGAGTCTTACAGTTTCTGACGGTAAACTGTCGACATTTAATTAATTGTATTCATTAAATAGTTAAATTGATTTTTACCTTCAAAGAGTTGACTCTTCAATTTCAATTCGCCACCTGTTAATTTTAGGGAATACACAAATTTGAATTTTAAATTAGTCACAAACTCAACATTTAATTTTACTTTCATTGCAACTGTAATCTCCAAATAAATGGGAAAAAATGGTGACTCTGTTGCATTTATTCAAATTGCAATTAATTCTGATTGAAAAGAACATGGCAGCTTAACATGGCAGAATCACTTTCAGTTGGATTGACTTGAAAGCTTGTGAACAAAGTTTAAATGGACCTCTTTTCGGGGGACTGCCTCCCTTGACGTCAACGGGTCGCCAAAATTGACTCTCCATTCAATTGAAACTGCTAAACTTTGACACCGTTTGATTTTGATTCCAAATATTTTATATGGGTAGATGGATAGTCAATAAAGATTGTGATGAAATATCAAGTCGGTCAAATTGGAAATCGGGAGGGAGGCAGTTCCTCGAAAAGCGGTCCATTTAAACGTAGCTCAGGAAGGTGTAAGGAAGCTACCTACAAACTTTGTAGTACAAAGTTTCAACCCAATCCGACAGAATAGGATTTCCTCATGTCATGCTGCCTATGTCATTTTAGAATTTACCGACAACGTCAAATTCGTAAGCGTTGACTCTTGAACCCGTCGAACCGGCATCGATGACAACAGCATAACTCTTTGCTTGACCTAAAAAAAAATACTGCTTGTTTAATTTAAACTTAAATTTTAATTTGAAATTCTGCTTAAATTTTAAAAGCTCATTTTCACTTTCCCAAGTTCCACAGTGCCGAATCTCAATTAAAATTTCATATAAAAATTGTTCAACTTGATTAACTGTCCTCCTTTGATTCTCATTTAAAGTTCTTTCAACATTTGTAAAATTAACTTTAACTTTAAAATACATTTAATAAAAATATTGAAATTTCTCACCTGACTTTGAATCGGTAGATCCTCCATTAAAAAAAGTCCAATAAACTAAACTAAACACGACTAACCCAATCAAAACAGGTAATTTTCCACTTAAAATTCCCTTCTCCTGTTTTTTCACACCCAAATATCCTCCACTTCCCTGCTCCTTTCTGGACGAGCCAGATCTGTCACGACTTCGAATCTTGGCTGAGTCACTCATATTTTAAAAAAAATTTATTCTAAATTCTTCGTTCCAGCAACAGATGAGTTGAAAGTGAAGTGAAGTAAATTAAATTAAACTACAACGCTGGAACTACGAGAAGCCTCTGGACTTGTCAAGCTCTTCTCTGCTCCTCGCCGTTCAAGTACTTTGGAACATGTGACTTCAACTTGTGTATGAGTGATTGTGTCTGCGTGTGTTTTCAAGTGTTTTTCATGGTCAGAGTCAAATTGGGTGATACGAGGGATGAGATAAGCTGGAGTTCAATGCAAAGTATAGACAAAACAGGAGAAGACGAGCGGCTCTATTCTCATCGCTATCTCAATCGCTCCAGGCACAAAAATTCAAAGCAAAAAGGGCATAAACTGTTCCATCCTTATGCAACTCTACTGAGAGGTAGAGAAAGAGGCAGGGACGGTGCTTAGAAAAGCATTCGACTTGTTTTACTAGTATAGCAGTTGAGGCTGTACACAAAATGATTAGATTATGATTATAACTGCGACTATGACTACACTATACGCTGCTCAATAGGAACAAAAACTTTGTGGGATTTTCAACATACAATTGACAATGGGGTCTGCATTCACCGTGAATAGAAAAATTGAATATCAAATGGAAGTGAGGAATGAAACATACATAAAATGGACACATTTCGGAGAGTGACAAAGTCCATTGTTAAATTACTAACATTTTAATTATAATTTAATTCCATGATGAAATTCAAATTCCATTTCCATCTGCTGTCTTTGATCAAAGAGGAATATTGAATATAATTGAACTTACAATTAAATTTTGGCGACATTTGGAGTCCTGGCACGTTTGGAGGATTTAATTGTTTGAAATTTTTAGTTGCGAATTTTGAAAGTTTTAGAGAGCACTTTTGAGTTTGAGTTGAATTTGGCGCGAAAATAGTGGAAATTGATGACAAGGTCATATTTCAAGTGGGAATGGAGGCCGCTGGGATGAAAGCAAAAATCCTTGAATTTGACTTGACGTTTCCTTCAAGGTAAAGGAAGGAATTGTAGACGTCAATGGATGATGAAATGAAAGAAGAAACGTGTAATGACGTTAATTCGTTGAATAACAAAATGTTTATTTTTGACCGGAGCGTTAGCGGAGGTCCTATTTTCGTGAAATCCGTTTGGTAACATTCGCAATATTGCAAAATTTCACATATACACACAACCTGTAGGGTAACATTCGCAACATCGCGAATTTTGGCGAATGTCCAATTTCTCTGCTTTTTACCGATCGAATGACAATTTTCTGACACAGATGAAGCCACAGGGACCAAAGGATGCAAATCCAAGTGTCACAATCCCCGCTCACATCTCAAATCAAAGAAATTCGGGGCAATTGTTTTTCGGGCATTTATATTCGAGTTCTCCGTTGTTTCCCGATCGAATGGGGATTTTGTGGTATAGATGGAGCCAAAGAGACCCAAGGATCCAAATCCAAGTGACAAAATTCCCGCTCACATCTCAAATCAAGGACTTTTCAATCACTCATTTGAATTCATTTTGAAAATGATTGACGTGATATCTGCAATTCTTCTGCTGGTAGTTAAAATTGTTGGAAATCTTGTTCAAGCCTTGCAGATGTAGAGCAGCAGAGAATATCAGACATTTTAACCGATTTCATATCTCATAATTCTAAACAAGTCGAGTGTGAATCCAGCAAGGTTTTGAAGTTTGCGGTAAGAATGAAGGAAGTTTGGGATGGTCTGCCAGAGTTCTACATGTACTCCAGTGAGGATGGGAATGAGACGGATTAATGAACACTTTGTTGTAACATTTTAGGCGAAATTGGAGAAAATAGTTAATGTTTTAAATACTTCCTACAAAATTTGTTGTAGGAGTTGTCGAAAATATAGACATTTTATAAAGGTGTCGACCAAAAGGTTGAAAGTCGATAGTTAGAAAATAGGGTGACCGAATTGGTACAACGAAATAAATGCTCTCGTTTGATGCTATCGATAATCAAATTGTGCTTCTATTTCAATGCCACTTTCTAGCCTTTTACAAACAACATGTTTATGTAGTCCTCTCGCTCCAAATCATTAGATTTTTGTCAAGGTTTTCTGCGAACAGATCGAAGAGAAAAGTCTTGCTAAATGTTGTCATATATAGTTATTAAATGAATCTTTAGGAGCCACATAGTAAACAAATCCAAAATGTTGTACTCGACAATCTCTTGTGACAGGAGTCTTGTCACTTCAGAAAGGCAAAATGCCTTTCTGGAGTCCACGTCAATTTCGAGACTAAAGATGATAAAATAGTATCATATATTTTTAAAGGTATTCTGAAAATTAATTTGCAATTTTTGAACATGACATTGTGTATTTAAATGTGATAATGCAAACATGAAAATCGTAATTGCAGTACTAAATTGTTTAGCTGTAGCAAAATGTTGTATGTTGTTTCATATGGCGTCCAAGTTGCATAATTTGTGTCGAATTTATGATTAGTTAGGTTAGGTAATTTATTATATTAATTTTTTGAAATTCCAGATTCATTCAGTCTTACCAACTCTTTTGTATCTCCATCAACATCATGTTTGATTCGATCTAGTAAATATTATGTTGAGTTTTACATCTACGATGAAATTTATACTTCAGAGTAAAATAAATAAATAAATAAATAAAAAACACTGATTGCTGATTCCTCTGAACTCATGACCCTGACAAACCCACCATAGCCAGGAAAGGTCGCAAGTCCAATAACAAAATTATCCAGATAAATCTCGAAATAAACCTGCCGTGGAAGAGCAAATCAAATTGGCACTATTTCCTTAAATCGCTGGTCAAATACAGTGGAGATGGGGGAGGCCAATTCAAAACTGAAACTCTGTTAGTGTTGCCTTATGCAATTTTTAATGCTTACATTTCTAACTGAAAATGATATAATGTGAAGCTCCACTTAATTCTCTATTACTTTGAATAGGTTCACTTTTTATATTGCGTGTAATTTAATATTTCCGATCGAGAATTTTAACTAAAAACTTTGGATGCTCGTTCTTTTCATTTAATTGCAGCCAAAAATAAAATTCTTAGAATTTCGTAATTCTGGGTGATTGGGCTATCTATAACAATCGTTACTTTGCCTCTAATCCAATTCCTCTTTATGATAATTCGTATTTTATGAGTGGGTCAGTTTTAGATCTGCCTCCTCTGTAATTATCGACACACCACACTGTGCTCATTTGAATAAAAAATCGCAATCGCTTGTGAATTACATAGTTGCTATTTTGATGAAAATGACGTGTATTGTTGCATTGAAGCCAAATTCATGACGAAAATTTTTTGTCTAGAGATTTGGAAATTGTGAGTTGAGTCCGTATCATATGGACCGTATGTATGTACATGCCACATTTTACATGGAAAACTAGGCATTTTTAATCATTCACAACTTTTGATCCTGCAACTTTCGGCAGCTGAATTTTGTGCTTAAAATTAGTTAAACTGAAGGTCTTAAATATTTTGTTGATTGCATATGCCTGCATTCGATTCGAAACCTGATTGAGATATTTCTAAGGTGTTCAATTGCAAACCTCAAATTCCATGCATTTTTTTCGTAGGGAACTTTTTATTTTCCAATCTTAATATTCCACCACAATGTGAGGAATGTGAGAGTGTTTCTATTAAAATAACAAATTTTATTCAAATCCTCCATTCGAAATTTAGGCTAAAGGCGTTTTCTTATTGAAAATGGCACAGTGTGCAACACTTGGATTTTTTTAATCCTACATTTTAGATTGAACGGGTAGCCAGAGCAATTGTAACATTCGACATTTGCTTCTATTTGCTTGACAAAACATTTTATGAAATGTTCTAGGCACAACTTTTGCTGATGGTTCACAAGTGTCAGGTCCTTCTCATGATAGATGTTTCAACACGACTAGATTCCTTCACACTCAAAAACGTTCATAAAGAAGGTTGTTGAAGATTCTTTGATGATTCACAGCCATCAAATGATGTCATCAAGTAGCAGGAAACTAAGACATTTTATTGTCACTGCCTTTCAAATGACGACTATCATCATGGTATAACTTATACCATGAGGATAGTATATAACTTATATATATAATTTATAAGAGCTGTTTGATGGCGTCAATGATATTTGCAAACCGTTATCAGTGTTGATTTTTGTCAAGACGTTGTGCGAGGTAATTGTATATTTTGATTCAGAAGTAGCTCAGTTTGTTTGGTTTGCATCAATTATTGATTATAGGTAAAGTAAGTCAACGAAATCGAACCCCCATATACAAATAATAAAGTCCAAACTAGTCACCACGTCGATCCGGTCGTCGACGGTCACAAGTAATGTAAAATTGTCATCCATTTGATGGAATATCGACTTGAAGAATAGCTGTTGTTGAAAATAAATCATCAAAGTGTCCATTGCCTTTGTTGGTTGTGAATACTACATGGATCACATTGTCACCAAAGCAAAACTTAGCACAACTACACCACCTCCTACATCGTAAATAACTCAGTTCCTCCTATTTCTGATTGTCATTGAAATTCCGTCACGAATAGCCCTGGCAAAATGCAACTCGATTTTCCGTACGGATTTTTACTAATCTTTTTCATTTCATCTATAGCAAATGGTCTAGAATTTGAGGATCGAATCAAAAATCAAAGTTTCAATCACATTCTAAAGATATTTCAAAACTCTTGTATCCAACTCCATGCTGTGTCTTGTTGGCCCAACATTACTGAAATATTCTTTACAATTGAAACTCCACTCTTTTTGCACCTTCATCAATCTTCTTTAACCCCGTACAATTCCTCCTCTCATTTCAAAGACAAGTTAACAAAGTTCATGGATCCCTCCATGAGTCATTTTCTCTTTGACGAATCCACTAAAGAAGGCACCTATATGATTAATGATTTTATCGATGAAAGTAAATTCGATCCATTGTTTGACATGATCGTCTTAATTCAATATAAACCTAGAATTTATAGTAGCTGGAGTTATTGCTTCGCTCCAGTCAACATGTTCCTACTTGTTGTAACTTTACAAGTAGCAAATGATTTCTATGTCGAGCTAAATATCATCCACTTTATGGTATCGAAATATTTGCCAATAACAAAGTTATACTGGATCAATTTTGACATCCTCCATCTTGTGACATCCAAAAGCGACTTGAAGTTGGCCTCCTATAAAATACGTACAGCTTTGTTTTTAGGAGACGTCTATGGATTAACGTTCTTTGTTCGACATGCTGTGGCTTTACTAGCTTCTTGGACGTGGACCCTCAAAACGATCTTTATTAAAAGATATCCTTACACTGCAAATTTAAATTTGATTAAAGATATTTGGAATCATCTCAACATCACAATTGAATACGATTCAGAAGAGTTCTTCCATAATGAGAAGAGTTGTGCCAGCATATTGGCAGATTGCATTGGTTGCGCTATATCATCAAGATCAAGCGATGCCATGGAGATGACAAAAGACGAATCTTACGCTATTTTATATTCCACAAGGGCAGCTGGGGAAACTTTTGTCATTTCTGATTGTTGGACATCAACGTCAAGTCCCTTCTCGGGTACTTCATGGGCTTTTCTACTCATTTTGATTTATCTGTCTCTTGTGAGTCACTTAAGTAGAAACTTGAATGGGAATTTTTCAGACATTTTCCTGTCTGTTTTGGCACCACTTGTAGGCCAAGTTCCAAATGGGTCACCAAGAAGATGGTGGTTCTCAACATTTTGGATCTTCTTATGTATTCTGGTAGTTCAGTTTTATCTGAGTGAATTGAAAACTCAGGAAATTGTACCCCAGGTTCATGTGGTTGACTATAAAATCAAAGATTTGATTGAGATGAATTATAAATTTGTAGGGGGGATTAATCCATCCTACTCCAATAATATACGGAAGCAACTTGTCACAATGTCATCGTCTACCAAATACAAAGACAAGTTAATTGACAGCGTCCTCAAGCAATGGGATTTTAATTACGGAGTTGAGACCACAGTTGAGCCAAAAAGAGCCATTTTGATTGAAAATTCTAGGAGAACAACAATAATATTGCATTTTTTTGTTAAGAATTCTATGAATTTTGACACGCTTCAAGGCGTTATGCAGAGGCAGCCTACGTTCTGGATCTTTGCATCACCCAACCTTGATTTGATATTGAGAGCTTTTAAAAAGATTTGGGTGTCTGGAATTCATCAGTTTTGGACGAAAGCCGAAGAAAATTTTAGGTTGCAGTTTAAGACGACTAATGGTGTCACTGTTGAATCTATGAATCTGCGTAAAAAATATACTGATGATGTGCAGGAAGAAAGGAGGAGCGGACAGAGAGGCAGCTTTAAAAATACTTTATTTGTATCGACACATTTTCTTCTTGGAATTGGGTTGGGTTTGGCAACTCTTGTAATCTACATTGAGATTCTTCACTATAATTTATTCATTTCAAAACGTAGCTGTATTGCAAAGGCAAAATATTTGAGTGCATTTTTTGTCATTTTGCCGAAAATCATACGGAGAAAAAGTTGATATTAACACGTTGTGAATGCCGTGACCTTTTTGGCTCGATTACTCAATGGCTAAAAGTGGTAGGCAAAGTTCTTTTGCATTTCAGAAAATTCAGTGACGCCAGGATCAAATTTTGAAAGTAATTATTCAGGCAGAGTAATCACATTTAGACTCTACAATAAAAATCAAATCAAAATTTTTGTCGGGATTATGGACGGTGTTTTCAAATAGCGAAACGCTGTTTTGATTTAATTAAATAAGTTTTATGGAAGAGAAATTTGATATTAGCACATCAATATTCAAAAAAGAAATAAAAATTGTTCAAGTGAAAACACTGGGGATGTAACTAA
>JAQHQX010000887.1:0-10621 GCA_034694425.1 Arrhopalites sp. Gr-Col-00791 | reverse complement strand
CAAGAACGATCATAACTCTGGCCAGGGTTGTCATTTTGACTCGCGGTTGAGACTATTCGATGCAGAATCAAATTCTGCACAAGATAGGCTCAACCGTGAGTTAATTGGACGCCCCTGTCCAGAGTTATGCTCAATCAAAGTTGGGGAAACTTTCAAATGGGACAGACTGTATTATGTGCACAGGAGTGCCGATTTTTAGTACTAAAATCCTTGAATACGGCTACAGGTATCAAAACCTGTACCCATTCGGAAGACCATGATCAACTTCCCACATTGTGGGATTCCATGACTTTCTGTAATAGTACCTGATGTTCATAACAAATACCCATTCAGAACAACTTGTCATTTAAATCACTTCAGGCGTCTTTAGCACGAAATGTCATCTTAAAGATGCCTTGAATCGTCTTAATGACGAGTTACACTGACTGGGATACTACTGGAATTCCAGAAACTTTATGTGGATGTCTACTTCACAGGGATTTTGATCTATTTCCCACCTGATTTCTCTATTTCCCAATTTTTTGCGTATTTCCCACCCAATTTCTCCCACTGTGCAGCAGAATTTCATTTCTCCCGGGAGATAGAGAGCCCTGCATATGGCCCTCAGGAATACCAAAACGACCCTCAGAATTCTGATTTGTGCCCTCAGTAATTAATTTTAATGGATTTATTATGGAACCAAAAATTTTGTACCTAAAAATGTTAAGTTCATCAGGCAACAACTTTTGCTTTATTATTATTGCAAATTCAATGGTAATTTAAATTTCATTTATTTCTAAGAATTAGTTTAATCCTTTGTAACTTATCCATAATTAGAACCAAGGTGAAAAGATTAGTCTGCACGGGTACCGTGGTAAGTGTCTACACGACATTGGTTCTGGAAGTGTAAGCAAATCTCAATGTCAACTCCTAAATAACAATTCAAATTTGCTCGTGTCCAATTTTGTAAGTCTATAATTAATTAAACGTCAATTATTATTATTGGCTCAAGCGGATGGTAGTTCTTCCAGATCACTAAGCTTATTTTCATGTTCACTATCATTCGTTGGGTCATTGTAGTAAAACTCATCCATCTAAAAGAATTCAAGCACATGTATTATTTTTACGAGCCAATGAACTACTTTAGCCAAAATGGGTGGAATCAAAGAATCTCTAAAAACGAGGGTGATGAGATGATTAAACTGAAATTTTTATTCAATTGATGTAAATGTAATAAATTTAATGAATGAGAAAAAAAATTAAGAAGCTATAAAGTTTCTCCTTCTCTTTTAATACTTAGACCTTCCCAAATGTTTGTTTCATTAAATTTAGGGCAGTAAATATATTTGGTTATAAAAAACCATCGTACCTTATCCACATTTAAACATCGAAATAATCGTGAACGAATAGTCGTTGTAGTAGCAGAATGAATAAATTACTAGAACATACAAGAAAATCAATTGAAATAGACACTATCCTTCACAAAATCATCAAAACAATTGAAACTAGTGATTCACACAAAAATTAATTTGAGACGAATGTTATTGATTCACTTGAACAAATAATATAATTGACTATTTAATTAATTATAAACTTACAAAATTGGACACGAGCAAATTTGAATTGTTATTTAGGAGTTGACATTGAGATTTGTTCACACTTGCAGGATCAAATGTAAACTTAGCTCTTCACATTGATCCTAAGTATGAATAAGATACAGAGGATTAAAACTTTTCTGTTTTCTGAGATTGGCTTACTATGCGGCGTTAAGAAAACAATTCTTGGAAATAAATGAAATTTAAATTACCATTGAATTTGAAATAATAATAAAGCAAAAGTTGATGCCTGATCAATGTAACATTTTTAAGTAAAAATTTTTTGGTTCCATAATAAATCCATTAAAATTAATTCCTGAGGGCATAAATCAAAATTCTGAGGGCCTGTTTTGGTTTTCTGAGGGTCGTTTTGGTATTTCTGAGGGCCACATGCAATCAGAGCCAATTTCAGAATTTTGAAGGCGAGAGACAATTCGCGCCAAAAATAGAAAACTGAGGGCCAATTCCGTAATTCTCAAGGTGGAAAACATAATAAGTCAAAAACTAAGGTCTACTCCTTTTCCCAACTGTTTTAAAACAGTTCTATTGACAACTGTAAACTTTCATTTATAACATTTGACCTCTTTCACACTTCCTGCAAACTTTTGCATTTTGTTGACACTGAATGCATCACGGAAATCTTTAGTTTAATAAAATTATTATAATTGAAATTATAACCGTAAAACAACTGAATTGAAACAAATGTAGAATTTACCAATAAATGCACCAAAATTATCAAATGCTCTAAAGAAAGCGTAATCTCCTCCGTCCCATTGGAATTTGTACCGAGTGAAGAGGTAGGTTACCCGAAAGTCCACTGAAAACAATTTTTTAAAAATTAAAGTTATTTCTCATTCGTTTATGAATTAACATAAAAAATCATCCAAAACAACCATTTCAAAACGATTAAGGGCGACATGAAGTTTCTGCAAACTATCATTTTGTAAACTAAAAATGAACTGCTGTAGTTACTATGGGTCAAATATTCTCATGCACATTATATAAATCAGATTGTTTGAATTCATTGTGATTGAAGCTTTTGTTAAAGTCCACAAATTGATAGTTAAAATGCAGAAGCTTCAATAGGGCCTTAAGAAATTAAAAGAAGTCAAGAGCATGATAATAGTACCGGATATGTAAAAGGAGACCCAAGCGATGATGACGACGATGAGTTGTAATCTTTTGGTTCCCTCTCTCTTTCTAAAAGGGACTTTGAGGGTATCGACAACATTTCGATAATCAACCAGATTCCTCCAAACACTTTTCTTGGGCCTCTTCTTCTCTTCATCATTCACATTCATTCCATCCTCTGACTTGCTGCTGCGAGTGTTAGGGATCAAGAAAAAGGTGTAGAGAATGAGAAACGCGTTAATTGTGGCTGCTGACATGAAAAGTTGAAGGAGGGTCAAACCATTTTTTATGAGAAACCCAAAAAATAGAGAGCCCAATGACATGGAAATGGTCACGAAAGCATCCCCTAAAATCAGTCGGAACATCTTCTGTTCTTTGAGTACGGTGTCCCCAATGTACGAGTTGAGGGTAACATATATAGCACTCCTTTGTCCAATTAATGCAATTGGAAGAGAGGCTGTAAGGGCAACCAACATTCCGATTGTTGAGTCTGTGAAATTTTCGACCACGTATCATCCCCTTTGTCATAGAAATTTGATTTAGTCAGAAAACATTTTAAAGCCTTTAACAGATTGTTATTAGGTTTACGCTGTGGCATTTTTTTGAATTTTAAAAAAGAATATCAATTTGTGGTTTTTTGTGCTGATTTTCCATAAACCGTAGCCAAATTTTACTGAAGTTGGAAAAAAAAGAAGGACAGTAGGACATTAGCTACAGAATTTTACATCCAATGTAATTGACTCTATGGAATTATTTCATTGATATTTTGAAGACCCTTTTTGAGTTATTTTGTGTTGAGTAAAGTCAGAATCTGTGTACATATCTGAGGAAAGTCAATTGAAGTCTATGCGGAAATAATATAAACCTACAACTCAGCCGACAATGGATAAATAAAATTGAAAACTTACTGAGGACAGCAACTGTTTCAGTATTCCAATTTGTAATGTACAAACTCAAAATGAGTACAGCATAGCGTGCCATGAATGACCCCAGAACTATGTTCAGTAACAATTTGAGACCATAGAGGTCACTCCAAGCTCCGAACACCATGAGGCCGATGGGTGTCAATACGTTTTCTATAACAGAGTTCCACGATTCAACTGAGGCGACATATTTCTGCACTTGTTCCTCTTCGTTTGGGAGCATCGTGACGTTTCTAAAATTTGGAGAATTCAATTGTTTACATTGTAAATACTGAATAACTATTCTAGTTTTGAGCTTAAATCGGATAAAACTTTAACATTTGGCTTGTAAAAAATTGATGGAAGACGTGCACACAGCCGCTAGCTGATAACATAAAATCTTGAAGAGCATCAAATTCTGAACAGTATTACAGTCTGCATCAGAGAGTGCACATACATCATCCCTTTTTAATTTTAATCTGAAACTCAGTCCAAAAAATTGAACCAAAAGGTTACTGACATTCAACGTGATCAACTACCACCGATTTGATGGAAACTCTCTCAATTCATAGTTAGAAACGTTCAAAACAGTCTGTTACTGGAAATAATTCATAATTTTGTGGCCTCTGGAGGTCACACCAGACGTATATGAGTTCTGCTGATAACTTAAGTTAAATCTTAAAAAATTCAAAACGATAGATCAGAATATTGCTTAACAATGTTGCCCTTTGAACTTTATCAAAATATTTGCACTATTGACGTCTGTGATCACTTGAAAATTTTAATGACCTCTGGAGGTCAAGCATGTGACGATTTAGGAACAGATGAAGTGCCGACTTTGTTCAAAGTATTTGTGTCTACAATTGAACTTTTTCTAATTTTTGTAAGTGCAGTTTGAGAGGTAAATTAGCTATTCGGTAATGGTATTTTAAATATGGCCTAAAATAATCTTACAATAAGACTCTTATTCGATGGGGTCCTTGAGGATAAAAGTTTTCCAATTTTGTTCAACAATTTTATTGACTTAGATCACCTATCCATAATTTTACCTGATTTCAAGTTGATCACAGATGTTGTCCCCAAAGTCCAAATTTATCCGACATGCCCTGTCCAACAAAATGTCTTTGATCATCGTATTGGTGTAATCGAAAGCAAACATGCTAATAGATATCACAATTTCCATGTACGCCAACTATTTGAGAATTTTTCGAAAATTCGATTCACATTTTTCTTTTTCAGGTTTGAAATGTTTTTCTCTTGATTTGATTGTTGGTTCTTCCATGATGAGTGGCTGGTACTCGTGGTTGTGTTTGTGCTGCTTACGATAAATGACAAATAAATTAGTCAGACACATTTCTGAATCAAGATATTTGGATAGAAAATGTATTAAAATGTCTAGTGTCCTTGAATTGAGAATGTGTTTGCTGAACAATTGAAATCAAAAAATTAATTTAATTTTTCGGTTTAATTCTTCCTAGTTCAAAGGAACCGTCCAGCTTGACCTGTCTGCATGAAGGTGGAAAACAATCGTTGACTAAATAACCTTTATAATGTGAGTGAACTGTAGTTTTAAATGATTACGAATTACTCAAATAAATCCTCAATTTTTTTCGACTCAATGACATTTTTATTGATATTTTTATTTTTATTAATCCACGTACCAACTTAAAGCTCTTGATTGTCTGCTCAAATAAATTGATGATAAAACTCCGTCGTGCAAATCACAAGTGCATTGAAATTAAATTTCAATCTTTCTTTTGGTCTGGTTTGTAGTCTGTAGTTTAAATGAGATTAAAATTAGAGTGACAGGTCATGGATAAAATCGTGGGTACATAATCTGTTTTTTGAAAAAAATCTTCTACAAACCATTAAATAAAATAACTTTTTTCTTCGCCGGAAAAAACTGCATTTTATCTAGTGCTTGCCTATACCCACCATGTTAAATTTTTTAGCGTTCGCCAAAAATTACTTTTTTTCGCCAAACTAGATTTGGGCGGGAAAACAAAATGTATCCACGAGTAAAATCATCCAAATTCAGTCAACTTTATGCAAAGAGATTAATTACGAGTCTAGTTAACTTGGTGCCCCATTTCAATCACAACAAGTGTTGACATAATTCAAGGATGTTTCATCTGGACTGTAGAAATAGCAAATAGAAACATGATGAAAAATGGTACTGGTTGTGTTTCTGCAGCTCGCGGTAAATGACAAACGAATCAGTTAGACAGATTTATCCAATATATATATATATATATTCATTCGGCCACTACTCCTCCCAGAATTTCCAACCGATTTTTATAATTTCTTTACTGCTTCGTACCCCTAGACCGTGGCACGTGCCAGCTGAAATTTGGTTTCGAAATTCGAACTCTAACCCCTTCAAATTTTGAAAAAAGAGCCCAAAATCGCCGTTTTGGGGGTCAAAATTCACTTTTTTTCATTATACTCGGGGATCGTGCAATGGATCTCCAGGTATCATACAACATTTAGTAGATCTTTTGAAGGGCTACATGAGGTCTGATTTGGAATTTTAAAATGTAACTCCAGAAAATAATTTTGTATAAAAAATTAATTTTTTCCTATGAAATATCGCGAATTTTTCCATTTTTCTTTATTTTACTCAGGGGTCATTCAATTCATCACCGGGTGTCATACACCAGTTTATAGACATTTTGAAGGGCTACAAGAAGTCGCTTTCAAAATTTTGAAATTTTGCTTTGGAAAAATATTTTTCTATAAAAAATCGATTTTTTCATATAGATTTCAAGTTTTTTCCATTTTTCATCGGATGACACTTTTTTCATGTTTTTCTGTTATACATCAGTCGATCGGCCTTTTCGAGTGCCAGTTGACTGCGGAAATGGAATTTTGAAATTCAACTCCAGGAAAAATTTTTCCTATAAAAAACCAATTTTTCCCTATAAATTTTAGGGGTTTTTTCGTTTTGCCCCAAAGTCATGTGCTCAATCCCCGGGTACCATACAGGAATGAATTGAGGGTCAGTTGGCAGCGAAGCACGAATTTTGAAATTCATGCCCAAAAAAAGTTTCCCTGTAAAAATCCGATTTTCTGCTATAAATTTAAACGGTTTGTTTCGTTTCGGCCTGGAGTCAGGTGCTCCATATGAATTTGGCGAGCTTTTCTGTTTCCCCCCTTGGGGTCGCTTTTTCACGCATAAGTAGCCTATATCATTGGAACCGTTTTATCGACTGCCACACACTGTGCCTGTGATAAAAAAGCGCCTTTGTGAGTTAGTTGTTTTTCTGATGAAAATAATGTAAATTTGTTACATTGAAGGTAAATTGTTGGCGAAAAAATGGTTTTTAGAGATTTGGAAATTTTGAGTGGGATACATATGTACGTGCCATATGCTAAATGAAAATTGGGCATCTTCAATCATTCAGCACTTTTGATCCGGCAACTTTCGGCAAATCAAAATTAGTTAAAATAAACGCCTCGAACATTTTTTTTGTTCTGGGGTTACATCTGCCTGCAGTAGATTGAAATTTTAATTGAAATATTTCGAAGGTTTGCAATTTCAAAACTCAATTTCCATGAATTTTTTTCGTGTGGAATTTTGTATTTTTACAGCAACAAAGTAGGATTTGACAACAAAAACTAGGTGCCACAGCAAATACGCTATTTGACAAAAGAATAGGAACCCATAAAAAATAATATTACGCGTGAACAACGATGTGTGTTATGTAATTCGCGAGCGAAGCGAGCGTGTTAGAGAACTCCGAAAACACTGCTGCGAAAATAATGTCTTTGCTGTGAAAATATTATTAAGACCTGACACGTTGCGCTCGTGGCGCGGAATTTTCCGCGCGTACAAAGTCTAGTATTAATTAATTGGATTTCATTAAAAGTCACTCAGATTTAAATGATTCAAGATTTTTCGATAGACAAAAAATGGATCGACATCTTTATTATTCTTGAATTGAGAATATGTTCATTGAACAACTGAACTCAAAAAATTTAACATAATGTTCAGATTTGATTCATTAACGTTCAAGGTCATCGTCTAGCTTGACCAGACTACATGAAGGTGCGAAGCAATTGTTGGATTAAGAATTACTCAAGTAAATTATCAATTTTATCAATTCGATGGCATTTTTATTGATAATGTGTTAGGACAGAATCTGTTCGACAAACCCAAGTACCACTCAAAGTTCCGTCATGTTTCTCAAATAAAATGATGATTAAACTCCTTTTTGTGTTTAAATCTCAAATGTAGAAAACTAAATTTTAGCCTTCTGGTCTGAAATTGAATTGAGATCAAACTTAAAATGACAGGTCATGGATAAAATAATGCAAGTTCACTAACCTCTAAGGAAAGAGATTAATTACAAATTTATGTAACTTGATGCCCAATTGCAATCACAACAACAGTTCACAATTTTTTGTAATTTGAAAATGTAATAATTAATCCAAATTAATCTTTAATTCTAATTGATAACTTATTTTGGAATAAATCGGAATTAGTCCGAGATTAAATCCCAAGCTAAAGATTTGTGAGGTGATAAGAGCAAAAAGTTTATTAAAAGCGCGGTGAAGAATTTGCCTATTTTTCATGTGCAAAAATACAGCGAATAATATTTCCATCAGACCAAAACTTTGTTAGGAATAGGACTCCACCCACGTTTTCAACGATATTAGAATGAATTCACTCATGATCATTAAATTAATTATTTTAAATGGTTAAAAGTGCACATCCACATCAAATATTCATGTGGACTTAAAGTCCACGCCAGGGGTTCACCTATACTGCAAACTGATCCTGAATGAAAAAAACAGACACATAAAATATTTTTTAAATTTTAAAGGGTGCCAGGAACAATATTTCTTGAAGATTTTAAATGTTCTGTTAACTGACTACTCAAAGGAGTCCAAATCAGAGTTAGGTAGCCTGACCAAATTGGTTGCCAACCAGGCGATTTTGGCTGGCTTTTGATCACACTACATTTGTTGGCCGGCCGAATGGAAAAGTGGTCAAAATGAAATTTTAGGTTTGTTAACGAGATTTATGTGACAAATACGACCGCTTCACTTGGACCCTTCAGCACCCACTACCTCTCTGTAGAATATGCGAGAAACAGTAAATCTGGCGGGTTTTTTCCAAAACCCGCCGCCATGGGATCGAGTTAATAACAGGCTAGGGTCACCTTATGTAGGTCTGCCCGTGTGTCGAGTTTCATTTAGAAACTCGATGCCTACTCCTTGTACATTCTTCGTAAGTACAGCCACAGGAGTTGGTTGCTTGTTACTAGCGAATATGAAGTCGAAGCGACAAGAATTTTGTTTCGGGTTAATTTCAAGTGTGGACATGACAGAACGTTGCATCCTTCTTTGAAAGTAAACCCCAGACGGTAATCAACTGAGAACTGAAACTCACCTGTTGGCAATGGACATTCTGTGTAAATTTCCAAAAGGGACATGGGCGCAAGAATTCCTTTTTGCGATATTCTCTTTCGTAAAGCGTTCATGATCTGGCCAGTATGTGGAATCAAATGAGAGAATAAGATCGTGGAGGAGAGTACGAACTTCGTTCATAATTTACACTGCCAAATGGACTTGGGATCCTACTGGACTCTGGAGAAGGTCTACTGATTGGTCTTGTGTTGTTAGTAATAACTGTCATGAAGCACTCTGCAGTCTCTGTGCATTCTATTAACATATCTAGTGTATTTTTTGTCAGATTAAGAATAATTAGCAATTTATCCGAGTCAGATTTGAAGCAACGGTGGGGCAGAATTTGATGAAATTGTCAAACAAAAACAAGGATATAATTAGTAATTGCTTTTAAATTAATTTTTGAATCCCCTTGTATGAAACTTGTAAATTAGAAAAAATTGAATTGAATTCGACGAATTCGAATTTTTTAATTTGAATTCTTTTCAAATTCTAGGTTTAACTCATCAACTCTTGACACAACAAAAGAATTGAATTGAATCATAGATACAAACGTTATCTTGTTTAACTTGAACTTCATCTTTATTGTGAGAACTGCAAATCTCTTTTAAACTTCATCATGATTTTAAATCATTTCTCGTGTTTACCTTTATTTGATTGATAAGTATGATTTATATTGATATTAAAAACATACAGCTTTTATAATAAAATGGAAAGGATGATGACATTACCAAAGCAAGAGTGAAAAACTTCACTTGGAATTTATTTGTACCTGCACTTTTACAATAACGAATAATGATTATTATTCCACTATGACATACTTCTCATCAACTTTTCTATGCGAACCAGAAACGTATATTAAGTGGTTCATGATAAATGGTAGATTTTTAGTTAGTTTTTGCTTCATTCAAGTCTGCTCAATTCATCAAAGGTCATTATTCCATTTAAAATGACTGCAGAGAGCAAAGCCTTTTAGATACCACGAAAGAACTTGAGGCAGTTAAAGAAAATTAAATAATAAACTCATCATATTACAGAGAGTTCCTCAGTGTTCTGTATCTCCTGTTTGTCCACCGCAGAAGGTCGAGGTCCAAATATCCAGAATAAACTAATTGAAATATTCAAAACAAATTCTAATCAATATCAAGAAGTATTGAAAAACGGCGCCATGAAATATGTACATCAATATTTATACATTTCCATCAAATGGAAAATTTTGAAAAAACTCTGATCCAGTATTTAAAAAGGACCAGGGGCCTTATTCTCGTACGAGTTATCATATGTTAACTTTATGTTAAGTGAACAATGTTAAAGTTAACAGAAGTTGGTATTCTCGAAGATTTACCATTATGTTAACTCGAGATTTTATGTTAAGTTTCCTGATAAAGTTATAGGCACCTCAGAGCGACTCTAAGTTGCCTGCTAACTTTAACATCTTGTTTTCAATTAGTTAATTGAGATTGTTAACGTTGTGAAAACTTTATAAAAGTGCACCAGAGACATTCCCCATTGTGTTTTGCGTGTTTATGAGTATGGGTGAGTTATTTTTAATCCTTGACGAAGAATATAGGAGGGCTTTTCGAGCGCAGAGAGTTTTTCAAG
>JAQHQX010000886.1:0-10626 GCA_034694425.1 Arrhopalites sp. Gr-Col-00791 | reverse complement strand
TGTCTATTTTAAAATCAATGGCGAAGCGCATTTGAAAAGCTTGTGCGGCGCATAGATTTTCTGCGTAGACACTCACTGCGTTTTGTCAAAAAGTCATCCATATTCTAATATTGTCTTACTTTGCTCGTTATTGATGATCTGTTAATTTTGTAAACGTAAATTCTACTACCTTTAAATACTTTTACTTGTTTGGGTATGTTTTGCAGTTTCAGGTCTCGAGAATGTAGAACAAAAGTTGTCGTGTAGAATCCATCACCCATTTTTAAATATTCGGTTGGAGCACATCAAATCCTGTCAAAATGTGGCCCAATAGAATTTCCAAATAAACGGATCAAATGTGTTACAGTTGGTATAAGACGTCATAAAAAGCAAACAATAGTTGTTACACGATATCCCTTGTCAGTGATTTCGGGTATCTTACGTCCTTCGACACTGGTTTTTCGGATTTATTCTTCTTATTCTGTACGGTATTGAAATCATTATTTTCAATTCGAGGTACTGAAAGGAAAACCCATGTCAATCAATATAATGTCGGCGAAAACATTTTTTGACCTACAATGTGACCTCACAAGGACACTTTACGCTGTGACCAGTCCTGCTGACCCCTTAAGTTATAAAAATCTGAAAACATCATAGTGATAGACCAGAATGTGGTGAATATATTTGCCGTTTGTACTTTACCGATATCCCTGGCTCGTTGACCTCCAGAAAGTACAGAAGGCCAATTTGTTCGCCACATTCTGGTCTATCACTACGACTTTTTCAGAGTTTTACAACTTAAGGGGGTCAGCAGAACGGTTTATCGTATTGAAAGTTTCAATAAATCAATAATTTGTTGTCACTTTCAATAAATTTGTATACAACCTACTTAGCGTTTTTTTAACATTAGTGTTCAATAAATTAATTGAACACTAATGATGTTAAAAACTGTTAAATAGGTTGTATACAAATTGATTAACAATTTATTGAAAATTTATTGCACATTTATTGAACGTGGAATAGTGGGATCTCTAGTTGTGTCGTAGTCATAGGAGTCGAGCAGATAAAACATGAATTTATGTGACCAAGAACAAGGATTGTTGTTAGTGGTTTGGACATGTTCTTGAAGAAGAAGGGTTGTGCAAGTGTAGTTGTAGTTGAGCTAAATAGAAGTTTCCTCTTCCACAGGCTGCACAGTGGGCCAAAACAAAGTTAGAAGCGAACGGCCTCGATTTTTTCGACTTGAAAATCATGACAAAAATCATTTTTATTCTGACGCAGGCATTAGCTGGGGAGATTTTGGTGAGTATCAAAGTTTTCCAAAAATTATTTCTTATGAAAAAATTAGTTTAATAATAAAGTCCATTGGCAATACTTATGGTAAAACTGATGAACGCCGTAGAAATCGAATGCCAAACGATTGCAAACTGGAATTAGTCAAAACTTATAGAAGGGTCCCTTTCGATGAATTTTGCACTAAAGTTGGCTGCAACAACCTCCAACCTTGCATTTATTCCACATTCGGATTTATCAATTTTAATAGGAAATGAAGAATTCCCAGTGAATAAATTCTGTTTTGGAGGAAATAACTAAATATGAACACACTTGCATGTGTTGAAAAAGATTGTAGAGGTCTCTGGCAACCTCCTACTTAAAGTGGGACATGTCCTCATCAGCTTAATGAAAATGAGGGATTTATACCCGTTCGCTTTTTTATTGAAATTGGCACACTGTGTGCTGGTGTCATTGTATATTGGGGATTGTATCAGGAGCTTTCAAAAATATGGATCGATTCAAGGTTTAATCATGAAATTGTTGAATTTCCCATTGGGAAATCGTCCTCTTCCAAGCCGATTCTGCTAAGGTTCGTGAAAAATTGTAGTATTTAGCTCTGCATAAATAAAGTACAAGAAATTCCGTAGGGGAGACTGGGTGGTTCTGGTATTGCACGAACCACTTCAATTTCACTTGTTCACTTGTTGATTAGAGTTATTTTCTTGTGAATTTCTAATTTAGAAATGCAAATATCTGTTATAATATCCTAATATTTTTTTACTTTCCTCGTTATTGATGACCTGTTAATTTTGTAAATGTAAATTCTACTACCTCCAAGTACTTGCACTTGTTTGGCCATGTTTTGTGGTTATTGGTCTTGAGAATGTGAAACAAAATTTGTCGTGCAGAATCCGTGTACATGTTCGGATGGGACACACCAAATTCCGTCTCATTCCATCCCATCCAGCCAAAAATGTAGTTAGCTCATAACTAGAGGTGTACAAAACATTCCTGTAAAGAAACCTTCAAGTTCTCAAGGCAGTCAAGTATTTGGGGCACAGTTAAAGTAATAAACTTTATTAAATAAAGGAAAAACATGCGAAAAATATGTTGGTCCTTTAAAAGAATAGCACTTAGCGGTAAAAGGGAAAAAATCCAGGTAAAAAGTCAACAACCACAGCAAGTCTCAACTTGGACTTAAAGTACATAGTAAGGGCTCTCTAAAGCTGTGTAACACTAGTGACTAGTCCCTATCAACTCCGGAAAAATTGTGAGTTCATTTTGAAACTTGGAAAAAATCAAGTTTGTGTGGAAATTTTTAAATGATTCATTTTTTCAGTTGTTAAAAGTTAAAAAATGATTCAGCATTGTCCATCAGAATTTAGCATTGGTTATGTATTCAGGGTGGAAAAAACCAGGGTCTGTCGCGCGACAGACCCTGGTTACGACATGTCGTAACAGACCCCATCCAAATGGGTGTTTTGAGTCGTAAATTGACGTGAACATTTATTTAATACTTGAATCTCCCCCAATTTTCCCCAATACTAGAGCTAATTTACAACACAAAAAACCCAATACAACCCTCTTGTCCTACCCTATATACATAACAATAAGGGACAGGGAAGAGTCATGAGAATTTTGAATTTTGCCGGGAAACGTTACTGGTAAGTGCATCTTGTGAGTGAATGAACCTGTTAACCTAACTTCATACGCAAGAAACTTTAAGTAATTTATAGTTTGCAATTCCCAACACTATCAATCATTTGTGGTGGTGGTTGTGACATCGAAGAATGCTGGAAATTTTTTGCTGAAGGTTCAAAAAGGAAGCTCATCAATAGACGTTTTTTAAATTTCGGTGTCCAACTTTTATGTCAAGTGGGAAAATATAAAAAAGATGGGCAAATGTGAACCTGGTCGGCTTTCATATTAAAGTTGGTAAGCGTTAAAGTAAAGCCTCCAGCTGCAAGTTGATCCAATTTGTTTTGAAATTGACATTTTTAATGACCTACACAAAAACAACCTAATTTTGTAAGTGAGATATAGGAACTAAATGCAACGAGTCAAAGGTCAAGAGTCAGAAATTAATATGAATTTTATTTTGAAACAAATTAATTTCGCTGATTTCAACCTCGAATTCACAAATTCTTTTAATAACTTCAAGTTTAGTTTTGACGGCACATTTGAAATTTTGAATTGTTTATTGAATGGAAATATGAACATGATCTCCATGGATTTCTGTGGTGGATTTTGAAATTAAAATGTGAATATGTTGTGGGCACCAGAAATAGCATTTTATGATGGGTTGTACATTTTGCAAGAACAATTGTGTTTAATTCAATAATTAGCTTAATGGTGATTTACTGAAGTGTTGGATTACAAATGGATGTTGAGAAACCGGATTTACATCAAGATGTGAGTTGACTAAATGGAAGTGGTATTCAGACGACAGAGCTAAAATAAATTGACAGAATTCAAGAAGTTTACATGTAAATTGGTAAATCCAAATTTGAATATTTTGAATAAAGTGCAGTTAGATTAGCAACACAAAAATTCTAAGCAAATTTCAATTTCAATTCAAAATTTTAAAGCGGGAGTTAACTTTTTTCACGTTAACAATTAATTTTTTAGATCTTCAGTTTTTAATATTTTTCAAACAATTCTTTGAGAGAAAAATTGTAAACTTTGAAGTTTGAAAATAATTTTCTCAAAATTTTGACGGCAAAACACGGATTCATGCACAGACAATTAGATTGTTTTGTAAGTTAAGAAATCTCAACGTGAAAGGAAATAAGAGAGAAGAAATTGAAATCTCAAGCCCAAAAAAGAAACGATGAAATAAGATTTTTAAAAGTCGAGATATTCAAGGGGAAAATGTGAACTCGGAAATTGCATAAAAAATGGGGTAGTAAAATGATGCATATCGGTCATGGAAAGTGTGTGGTAATTTTGACTAGAATCAATACGCACCTCATCAGCTAAGTCCCAAGTACTATCTTGCAATTCCTGAAGGGTTATTGCGTTAGTGCAAATTGTCCTTATTTCTACATAAAATTATGAAATTTGTTAAAGGCAACTCATTTACATATTTACAATTTGGTGAGCATGTTTCTTGCTTCATGTCTCATCCCAGTTTGTCAGTCAGTATTTTTACCTGTCGAGAAGTTCGAGTATAAATCATCTACTCGTTTGGTAATTCTGTCCTTTAGAAGAGTGAAGGGTTTGTCAGTTGAAATTGAGTTGGTGGCATTTCCGTACAATATTCTTAAATCTTTTGTAATTTTGGTGAAAGCCTTTTCTCTCATGGACTTTGACCAAATTGAGGGGAGCATGTCTTTGGTTGCTTTTTCCAAATCCATTGTCCCCTTTAGTTCCTCCTTGTTGGTGACTAGGCCATCTCGGAGTAGCCAATATGTGGGGTTCTGTATAAAATGTAATTGTAATGGAGAAAGACACCTTTTATAAATTTTCAATTTAGGATGATCACCTAAAACAAAGGTCAAGTCAGATGGAGTTACATAAAACATACAGTGCAGGATGAAGCCATCGAGTGATTTTTGAAGGTTGGGTCGATTTCATCAAAGAATTTCTCACTAGTCTCCCAGGATATATCAGGAAACACTTCGTACAATGCATAAGTAAAGGGGTACGTGACATTCAAGTTGTCGCACTTGTACAGGTGCAGCCAATCTTCTCTTGTGTAACTGCGGGAATTCAGAAAAGAATTCTGAAAGAAGAAAAATAATTTTTTCAATTTAGTACAATTATTGTACACGGATATGAAAGTTTCACGAATTGAGTCAATTGACCCACAAGAATTGTCAACTCATTCGTTGACCTGAATCTTATAGAATAAACTGGAGGACTCTCGTTACTATGACTTTATTTGGCACCACTAAATTAATTCACTACTATGAAATCACATGGTTAATCTCAACTCACCGTAGCCACAGCATCCGATTGTTCATTACACACCTTTTTAAACATCAACATTTTAAAATTAATTTTGAATTGAAATTATAATAGAAATTGTGTGGGGCTAAGTTAATTTTCAAATATTTTACGTGGTATTCTGCATCCTCATATTTATTAAACATCCGCTTGAACAAATCTAGTTTAATTTCCTCTTTGGATTGACCTGGAGTCCCTCCAACCTGTTCAATGGGATTTTTCTGTAAAAATTCAAGAATTGCTGTCCTCTTAGTTTGAGTTAGAGGACGAGTCATAGATTGGGCCAAATCGGTGATTGTCAAGTCGTCCTTCTTGACATATTTTGATACGAGACATTCAAGGAATGTCCACTAGAAATATGCAAATTTTATTTTCTAGTTAGAAATTACAAATGGTCAATTATAATCTTCTTAGGTCGCTCAAAGGATTTTCTTGCTGTAGATTTTGCTTACGTAACTATCGGGAATGGACATGGATTCATTTTTAGGTGGGACAGCACAAACATCGAGATATTCCTGTAGATGAAAGTAGCTGAAATGTTCATCGTTGCAGCATCGCAAGCCAAAGATATTGGGGTTGTGGTAATCACATCTCTGTGAATCAGTCATTTCAACCAATGTTGCCTCCAAGTCCTGTGAAATGGTCATGGAAATCAAAATACAGGTCACATTTCATATTTATTGTCTGTCTCCTAATTCCGATCAGTTAAATCATTTAAATATATCAAAAATAGTCTCCTGCTGCAACATGTTCCGACAATTGTGACTTGTAGAATTTTGGAGACTTCAGATACTGCCCTACAAAATGATATCGAATTGAAATTGACTTTGGAAGATTTGTCGGAATGGATTCACCCGAAATGTGGATTCTGGATGTTAAAAAATAATTAGAAATACTTGTCTATAATTTGGTCGCACGAATCGTTCAGATTAAGTACGATCTACTTTTACGGGTACGACAAATAAAAACACCTTCAAGAAACACTAAATCCGTTGAGTTTTGCCCAGGATTCCGACTTTTGAGATTATGAAAACCAAAATTCATGAAATTTTGAAATTTCTTCATTCTGCACGTAACACATCCTGCAATACCTCGTTGAAACCGCCATTTTCAACAGAAAATTATGCTGTGATTAGTTTGAATTTAAAATGACGGAAAATTTTTAAAACGACCAATTTCGGAAAACCTTTGAAATTTTTTTCGCGCTCTCATAGAGTCCGACTCGATGGGTCAAATGAGTCGATTGACTCACCTGATTTAGAGTTGAAAAAACATAATACCCCTGCGGCTCAGTGGAGCAAGGCTTCAAGTATTTGAAGGCCCTTGGTTCGCGTACAAGTGGTGGCAGGCAATTTTTTGCCTATTCTTTCAGCAGAATATTATATTCAGAAATACTTTACGCATAGAACATCAAATAATTGTACATGTGTTCTTTTAATTACAAAAGATGCAAATCCTAAGCACAAATCTGTGGATTTACTCTTTGATTTCGGTGACGATGTCTTTGTAAATTTTATCGTACCACAAGTAAAGAATTCATGCGACTAATAGAGAAGGATATTTACTAATTATTAACAACTTATTAATTATTTGCCCTGCTGGCACGTGGAGCGAGCGACACTTGTTATTCTAAATAATTACAATGTACATGTTGATGTGTTTTCCAAATATTTTTGTAAATGAAATTCGATCATGTTGGATTCTGATCAACTAAATTTCATCATTTTGGTATTCCAATGTTGGGCCTGTATGTAGTTGAGTTTTCTAAAATGATAATATTGAAACATTGAACTGAACTCGAATGATATAAATTACTTTGAAGAAGGCAAGTACGAAGAGCACAAAAAATATAGATCCTTTGGACTTGAACATAACTCGTTTGGTCTAAATCTATTTTGTAGATTTTGACTGGATTTGTGGTTTGTTGTGCTGTAGATCGTTCGGACAGGATTTATATAAAATTTGTTGAATGTTGAGGTGGGAGTCTATTTTCGATGACAAATAAAAACTTTTTATTAAAAAGAAATCACTCAAAAATTTTGAGTCAAAACTTTATTTTCATTTTACTTTACTTGAATCACAAATCTGTCACTTGAATTTAAAATTTGTTTGATTATTTTTAAAAAAAACGTTTAATCGAGACGGATGAATGTCATTTTAAGGGAAGTCATTTTAATAAAAGTCCCAAGAGGATTTTATTGAAGTCAAAGGGAAACTCATCACGATTTTCTGTCCTGATGGACAACTGGAATTGTGAAGAGGATTGAACTTGAATCCAATTCAAAATTATTTAATTTTTTTAAATGATCCAAGTGGCTGACTGAAACTATCAGAACTTGAATCCATCATTCTGGTGTTATTAAAAACTTATTTAGTATTATTAGGGGTTCACGCGATCGATTTTATAATGCATTTAAAGTTACTATAATTTTATAAAATCGCATGAACCCCTATTGTATTAAGTTTTGGGTTCGTGTAGGTCTTGAATACTCAACTTTCATATTTTTTGTGTCCAATTTAATTTGCACTTGATGATCTCTTTACTTTATTTTCAATTAAATCAGTTGAGGTACAGTAAACGGGGTTATTTGGCAGATTTTTCACAAAATTCAACTTTGAACAGGAGTAATTTTGTCGCATTTCATAATTTCAATTTGAAACTTTAGATGTTGGTAGTCATTCTAGTTGACCATTTGAATGATACAAGCACAAACTTGATAATTTTTTTCAACCACCGTAATTAAATGAAAACCGAAAAAAGTAAAAGTACAGGGAAAAAAGTACACAGGGGTTATGTGGTTAGTTTGATTTGTTAAAGAAGTAGATGGAGAACCAACATTTGATGTCCTTAATCTTAAATGTTGAAAATTTTTTTGAACTGATTGAGTTCAACTTAAACGAGGATGGGACTTGCTTCACCATCTGCTCCTTTGAATAATCAAACCAGTCAAATTACCCTGTTTTGAGTCACAAATGACAACTTTTGAAAAAATACTTATTGAAATTGTGGCCCATCTTCCTAATGAAATTAAATTCCATTATCATGTTCACAACTAGAGGTCCCACTATTGCACGCTCAATAAACGATCAATAAATTTTACTGAACGTTGATTGATGTTCAATAAATTGTCAACAAATTTATTGTATTGAAAGTTCATACAATAAATGATCAATAAAATTTATTGAATGTTTATTGAAAGTGACAATAAATTAATTGATTTTTTGAACTTTCAATGTAATAAACTAATCTCTATTCCGGATAGATGGATGTTCAAACTATTTTATTTTGCTTATTTACGACTTATTTCGTAATCTTCCCCCGACCATTTCCCGCACACGATGTGTGACCTTACTCAGATCCATGAGCATTAAATGGTCTCACGCATGTAAGTCGAAGAACCATACGCTATCTCTAGGGCACCTCTAATGTTCTGGAATCTTCTATTGGTACATTGCCTAGAAACCACTTCGTTATGTAGCCATTCGATGCCAATACAGCCCACATCTCGAATACTGACACTTGCTCACAGGACATTTCATCACGGACAGTTCATCACACCCACGTTTCAACACAAAATCTTTTTAATTTTTTGAAATCAAAAAACTTAGTTTTTTAGAAGATTCGTCCCATGGAAATTGTTGTGTTGAAACGTGGGTATGTGTATGTTGAAGTGTCCGTGTGATGAAATATGTGATTAACTGTCCGTGATGAAATGTCCTGTGATGAAATAGCCGCGCACTCCACATATCCATGACGACAAGGTGCAAAACAAAGTTCAGGAAACTGGATAAATGCAAGAGGTGACCATATTTACACAGCGACAGCAGCCGTAAATTCTAGAACACATCATTTAACTTTGCAACTTCTAAAAATTATTGTGATGATCAACTACTTTACTTGCATTTTTGAAATCAGTTTTCAGTTTGAAAAGATTTTGTGTCAGTTCATATTTTTTAATGTGAAAGAGTATAGACCAACTTGAATATTTTTAGTGAAAGTTTTAATTTTTGTTGTTCAACAATCGAGACTAGTGATGGTTGACTTTGTACCTTTTATAAAAGTAGTTTTAAAAATTTTCCAAGAAAAACTGAATCTTCTCCATATTTGAAATTTTGTCATAATTTTTCCTTAATGCATGAGAACAAGTGTCTGACTAATTTAGAAAGTCCTTCAAGTGGACCTTAAGGGAACATTGAGACTTACTTTGGTTATTGGGTATTGACCACTTACAAACTCAATGTTCGTAAGATTGTGCATTTACATCAAGATTATGCAAAGTTCACAAATCTTTTATTCAATTCGTAGGGACTCGTGTGACATCTTAATAAAGACCCCTTGAAGTGTACTTTATGTCTACGTTGAGACTTGCTGTAGAAGTTGCCACTGGTCCACTGGAAAAATTAGTAACTTGAAGAAAGCCCAAAATATATTAATTTTCCAAACTTCAAAATTCCTTCACAATTTTTCCGGACCTGACTGGTCACTGGTACTAGTGTGATACAGTTTTAGAGAATCCTTTGTGTCCCCTTTAAGTGTAGGCCAAGACTTGCTGTGGTTGTCGACTTTAACCACTTCAAAAATTAATCATTTAGAAATTTCCACACAAACTTGAATTTTTCCAAGTTTCAAAATTTCCTCACAATTTTTCCAGAGTTGATAGGGACTAGTGTTATACAGTTTTAGAGAGCCCTTAATGTGTACTTTAAGTGAGACTTGTTGACTTTGAACTATATTAAAAATTAAATTAGACGAACTGTGGGAGATGGGCCAATTTGCTTTGAAAATAGTGGGCGGAGCCTCAATTCTTAACGAAGTTTTGTTCTCAAGGAAATTTTCGATGTACTGTCAATATACGACATTGCAGCTGTTTTTCAAAAAAAAAATTCACAGTATTAACGTACACATCTCGGGGCTTTAATTATTGACAAGACACTGTAATTTGATGGAATTGTATTGTACAGTGTCCACACGGTACATTGTAATTCCATTTAGTAGTCATGTTCCAATTTAATTGGACTGAATTGTCTTTGTATGTATTCAAAGTAAATTATCTTCAAATAGCTGAAACAATTAAACTACAATCATGAACATTCGTTGGTTGAATGTTAAACCCCAAAATTTGCAAATTATTTCAAATGTTTGTTCTCCACTGTTTTCATATCACAGGTTTTGATATTGATTTCGCTTAAATTGTTGTTGTTGTTGTAAACTTTATTAGAGTGTTAAACTGGGAACAGGTTACAGAGACCTTCTGTGCAGCCAAGACAATAGATGTAAATACATATAAAATATACACTATTGACCTCACTGATTTTCAAAATTAGTTTAATTTGATTAAAAACCGCCCATCAATTTTATTTACACTTCAAATCCACAACAGCTCAGCTCAGTTTGATCTAATTTTAAAAATTGAAAATCTTTCA
>JAQHQX010000885.1:0-10627 GCA_034694425.1 Arrhopalites sp. Gr-Col-00791 | reverse complement strand
TATTCAAATTGCCCATACTTTTTTACCCCAAATTACTCGAAAATAAAAAAAATTTAAGCAAAGCAGAACCAAAATAATCTGGGGCCAAATTATAAGTCTTATCCGAAGGGGTCCTTTGCAAAATGTTTCCTTCAAATCTTACTTTCATGGAGGTCCCGTATATGATGCGTAACATATTTTTGACTATTGGCAACGTATCCACAAGTCAAACATTGGAATTTTCCATTATGCTCGTTTTTAAACTTCCATTTGCCACCGTAGATAAAGACACCATCAGCACCCTCAAATGTTTTTCTATTATTCAATTCTTCACAAAATAAAAGAAGCAGGGTTGTTTAAAAACATTGTTCTCTAATGTCTCATAAATTGTAAATTAATCAAAAATTATAATCCAAAGAAACCTTTCTTATCCTTATTCCTCCCGTGGACAAAAATATGAGTTGACATTTGAGAGTGATCTTGACCAACGAAATCACATTCGGAACATTTAAATCCATTTTCTATTCCTGCTTCATCTACTTGACTTTCATAGTGAGCATATTTAATTCCTCTAGAGTAGAACTTTCCACTTTTAAGGTCATCCTCAGAGTATTGATGATGTGTAACGTAATGTCGATTTAGGGCCGCTTCATTTTTCATGAGGAAGCCACAAACTTCACACATATGTCCTTAACATTGACAAATTGAATTTGTATCACTCGATTCAAATTTATAATTTATTCTTGTAAACAATTTCGCACTCAGTCGCTATTTACCTGGATGATTTGCCAAATGTTGTCGGATACTTTCACGATCGATAGTCCGGTCGCAACAGAAACAACATTGGAATCCAGCATCTTCTTCATTCTTCAAAAATAACCAACTTCCATCCACAAGCAAATTCAAATTTCCACATTCAATTACTTCAGACATCACTAGGGCTTCGGAATGAACAGAATTGAAGTGATGTAGAAATTTAGATTTTTGTTTATACTTTTTGGTACAAAGTGGGCAGGTAAAACTTGTTTCCGCTTCTGCAAACACCAACAAAAAAAATTTGTTTTGTGTTGAATTAAGTTAGACCCAAAAAAGTTTTTCTGGATTACCCGAAGCATTAGAAGTGGCTTGATTTAATTAGATAATCAAAATCCACTTGTCTAAATAGGATGACGAATACATACACAGTTAAGAATGAGATCACATGACCCACATCTGTATGATTGCACATTTATTTGAAAACATCAACATTAGACCGCCTTACCTTTTAATTTAGTTTCTCTGCAAGATTTACAAAGATAATATTGAGAATTTTGAATACTAGGATCTGCTGGTTGGCCACAGCACCTACACCTCCCTGTGACAATTCATAATTAATTAATTGACCATCAAAGATGACGAGACCCTTATTAAAAAATCCGGAATAAAGATAATGAACATACTTGGATGTAAATTAATCTGATGATTTTGCTTTTCTTCAAAAGTCTTGAAATTCAATTCGCATATTCCACATTCGAATTTTTTTCTACTCTGTCCAAGTTTCATTCGAAGTGAGGCATCTACAAGTTTATGTTGATTACGCAAAAGTGTTTGAAATCGTGTTTAAATTAATCGACAGAAAGAAACATTTAAAAATTGTAAATAACTTGTCAATACCTTTATGAGTTTGTAAATGACTTAAAATCCCATCATGACTCTCCTCCTCTTTTCCACACAAAGAACATTGAAATCCATTTTCCTGCTCTTCAAAGAACCATCGTCCATCATACAGAAATTTGCCATGACCACATGCAATCACCTCACCAACAAGAATCGTGTCGGGGTGAACATTAAGTTGATGACTGATAAAGTAATTTTCATTTGAAATCTCCACCTTACATTTTGAACAAGAAAATGTCCGTGGATCTGAAAACAATGTAATTAATTTGATTATGATGAAATAAAATTCATAGAGTAGACAATTAAATATTGAAAATATTTACCTCGGTGAACTTGTTTCATATGGGAAAATAGACACTTTGGATTTATTAAAGTTGCTCCACAAGTCAGACAATGAAACAGACAACCCTTTCGTTGTACAGGCCAACGTCCAAAATATAAAAATAATTCTGATCTGCTAACATCTTCCATTAATTGTTGACTTTTACTTCGAATCTGTTCAATGAGAGATATGGAAGACAATTCAGGTGGTTTGACAATTCCCAAATTATCCAACATTTTCGTATTTGAATCGTCATCATCAGCTGGAATAGATTCATCATTCTTTGGATTTAAAGTTATTTCTTCCAGAACTTGATCTTTATCTGTTTCTCTTCCTTGACTGTCTTCGTCTGAAAATGAAGTAACCATATTTTCAACACAATCTTCTAAATGTTCTTCAAGAGTAGGTCCATCAAATTCCAAAGAAGGAGCATCATCAGATGAACCCACGTCAGCATGTCCTAACTGATTGTAAGTCAAAGGATTTTCGTCGTTTTCATAAGAACAAGACCGGTTGGATGGAATTTTCATAATTCTCTCCACCTTTTCTAAATTCACAAATGGGCTGTACTCTAAGAGATGTACAAATAAAGAAAACAATTAATATCACCATATAATTGAGAACCCACAAATTGTAGTAAATGTCCATGTAAACTCTAAATTGTTGCAACTACTTTTTATAATCGACTTTCTGAATCTTGAAATCTTTTGACAGACTTCCTCATCCACATCCTCTGTGGACATGACCGTAGCCGTCAATGGAGTACATGACTTGTCATATTTCTCTTCATCACAATTGTCTTGATTCGATTGATTCACTCTTTCTGCACTGGCTGCCAACGTAGAATCAATAATTAATTTTGCAACAATTCCAACTGTCTTTGTAATTTTCTTCTGAATGGTGACCACTTGTGATTTGTACAGACACAACTTGACCACAATCTCTCTACATTCTGAACAAAATGGAAGCACATCATTGTGAAAGTTAAATGGATTTTCTTGTTTACAAATATTCAACAAAAAGTAATCACAAAATGTATCAAAGATATTTTGATAGACCTGACACAGATTCTCATTAACAATTAGCAAGTCAGATTTAAAGTTTACGTTGCAAACAAGACACTTTGTAGGCATTTGTGTTTATTCAACAAGGAATTTTGACTACAAATAAATCACAATTGAATTAACTCGAGAGCTTTGTTTTTATATTTCATTTCTTAGAAAAAAAATTGATGTCCGCCACAATTTGAAGGATTCAAGGATGCATCATGCTCAAGCAACCTGTCGGGATAGAAGAAAACACTTTTGTTTTTATTCTTAACTCTAAAAGTAATTTCTTGTTAGCCCATTAAGTTAGTTTTGTTCTAGACTCCATTACAAATCAAATTTTGAAGCAATTTCAAAAATGATAGCCTCCATTTTATGGTACTTAAAATAATTAAGCTGAGGGTGCTCCCTTACAAATAAAATGGATTTATGTGCAACAAAATAAGTACAGAGTGAACGAGTGAATTGTGTGCCAAATGGCAGAATATCGGTACGATAAAATATTCATAACTTTCATCCCCATTCGGTCCCCATATGGTGATTTCGTTTGCCTCTTCTCATATATTTAGACATTCCTACTACTCGATTAGTATGAAGTAAAAGCGGAAAAAATAAACAATTTATTAAAAATTAAAGTTCCTCGATCCGCTCTTGTTTCGTTGCCATCTCAAGTACGAGATAAAATGGTTGAGGAAGAATTCCTCAAGAAATCAAATATCTTGATTACCGGACAAATCAATTTTCGTTTTCTAAACTCCAAGATAAACTTTCATCTATTTACGAAGTTTGAATTTCTGAATCCTTTTGAAAGTAGCCACTATGTAATATTTTGGGCACCACCAGGCATCGCTGTAGAAACACAAGAGTAAAAGAGTGCACACTCGACTGCACAAACATGACCAGTAGATCATTACCTGTTCCCAGGCAAAACCGAATATCGCCACAACTGCACAATAGACGAGACCATAAAAAATGAGCTCAACATTTGAATTAGTAATTGACAATTCTTGAAAGATTGGAATTGTCTCATCCACAAATATGGTTGAATTAATCTTCATCCCATCCGGATCAAATCGAATTTGCTCCCATTTCTCCCACAGCCAATAAATCCCACTCTGAAGTAAAATCCCCATTCGATCCTCAATCAATTTCGGGTGGTGAGGATTCAAATCAATTTCAATTGACCATCCTAAAGCAGCTGAACGAAAATTGTCTTTAATATTTTTATTATGTCCAAATTTGAATGATGGATTTTCCCTCATTTTCAATTTGAAGAAGTTCCAATAATGTTCAAATTGTTCCCTTTTCATCACAAAAACTGTCCAATCCTCATGCAAAACTTGATCAATGAGATTTGCAAGTTGATACTTGCAAACGCCATATGAATGGAACATGGCCTGAAAATACCATCGAGCAATTACACACGATTCGATTTGGCCACATGAACTCATCCATCTTTCAGTACCCCACGTCTCGCCAACAGAAGAATCTGCTAATAAAGGACACTTCTTCGAACAATCATCAACCACATTCTTACTTTGTAATAGTTCAATATACCAAGAAATATCTGTATAACACATCCAACCTTCCTGACAAACAAATTTATTGTCGGTGCCAAAATAGAAAGAAAAATCCCCTGAAAAAAGAATATCCTTAAAGTACTTCCAATCAGTTTCGTAGGGGAATGGGAGGGCGTAGTCTGCCTTGATGATACCCCGATATCCATTCGTGATGACCACTCCCATCAACAACCACGATCCAAAAACCACACAAAAGAAGTTGACCAACATTTTCTTGTAGGTGGGATCAGGATATGGACCCTCATTCTGTTCAAGTAGAACTCGAAATATCCACGTAAAACACCTTAAAAATTTGGCCAACATTTTGAAAAATTGTGATGTTGCTCCTTGTGCCCTCTGTCGACTTTGATTGTGAATGACGAAAGTGGTCACAAATGCTGTGACCACCATCAAAAAGAGAAGCGTCTGCCACACAAAAAATTGAAATGGGTGTGAGTACAATTGAATCAAGGAACGATCGCTACTCCCTCTGTGAACCCGATCGGCTGTTATAAATTGGAACTCAATGTTATGTGTTGTGTACCATCGAACTGCATCTTTTGAACCAAATGGCGGTTTAAATTTCTCACTGGTTTGTAATTGAAATTCTGTTAAAATGTACAACGGCATCCCAAATTGGTGTCCACCAACTGTGACATTGATGAGTGGATCTTGGAAAATAAATTTGAGAAGAGCCTGTTTCAAGTTTAATGAATCACGACGATCGAATGGGCTGTCCAAATATTTCACCCACCCGATGTCAGTTATTTCCTGTTGATTCCATTCGTGTAAAAATGACCATCGTTTGAGGTCATTCTCGTCAAAATATACTTGACCATTTCCATGTCGTATGTTCTCCCGATAAATGTCCATCAAGGTCATTGTGTTAGTGAAGTTGGACTGGGGTGAAAAAATTGACTCATCCAAAGTGAAGAAAGTGACGTTGGATAGTTGAGTGCTCCATGGATGGATGTACCATCCTCTTGTGATTGTATAATGAGTTGACCTATGACCCTTGACTCCATCATCCATAAAAATGTCCCTCCCTTGGTATTGCAGTAGTAAAAGTGAATTCAGAGCAACATGCCTTTTATAAGCAATTTGTGAGATGCCATTCTTGCTTCCACATTCCTTTGCTATTTGGATGGAGTCTTGATGGTCACTTTGGAATTTGTGAAATATTAAAAAATTCATCATCGGAGGAAGTAACTGCAATAATGTCGAAGGTCTGTGGACTAAATAATACGAGTAGTCAAGATTATCTACTAGATCAGGTATACCGGAGCAGTTAAAGGTGTCCTGCGGGCCAACTAAAAAAATATTGATGAAACAGAAATTGTACTTGAGTGTAAAAAGAATATGTCGACCTGGATCATTAAAATCTATTATTTCTATGATGCTGTGATTTGACTGATAATCCAAGTCGAATAGAATTACAGTTGGGTTGGTTTCAATTCCTTCAAATGCAATCGAATTGAAGGTTGCCTCTAGTTCGATTAGACTCAAGAGACAATTTTTAGCTGATGTGGCTATTCGGGTCAAGTCGAGGTGATGCTGAGGGTGATTCAGTTGTAAAGAATGTATCGTCATTTTCTCAAGTTGGAATGACAGCACCAGGATTAATCTTGTTGCTGTGATTTTTGTTAATCCATTAACGAGATGAAGGTTCATCATCAAGTATTTGGGATCATCTTTCACATTTCATTCTCTACTTTAATCCTTTGGATGAGATTAGAAATTATTTTATTGTCCAAAGAAAAGCAAATTCAAAATTTCGTCTATCAAGATCGCTGGAAATGAAATTTACAGTAAATGTAGTCAAATTTCTCTGTTTGACCACGTTTCTTTATTTGACCAAAACATTTTTTAGATGATGGGTAGGACATTGTTTTCAACTCGCCTCAATTTCTGAGCAAAAGTTAATTCTATTGAACGTAGACAAGTGTCATCGGAAACCTTCCATAATCGAATCAAGAAATCGGTTGAAGAGGAATGGAAAAAAAGTTGAACAACTCTTCAACCACTCCACTCTCTTCCAGACGGAATAATAAAACTTGACAACTCCATCAAATAGATTACAAATCAAAGTAGATGACTCACATCAAAATGTGTTGACTAGAAACATGATCAAGCAATGACAAAACATTGTTAGACTGCGTTCATTTTCCACTCCAAAGGGCGACTTTGTTGGACGTCATCTTTTTCGATCGTTGAGGTGAGGTGGATTCGAATATCGCACTTAAAATTCCATAGCGACGCTACAAACATGTTCTCAACCTCATTTTCTCTGTCTCAGTTTGTCCCATAGAAATTCAATCATAAATTGAATGTCCAATGATGAAACATGAATTTTCAAGAAATGTACCATCTGTTGATAAATTTAGGTTCACACATCATCGTCAGGTATCATTATGCACTGTTTCTCATCTTTAGAAAACGTTTACTGCTGCAAAGCTCCTTAGTATTACTTTACAGTGTCCACATTATTTCATTTTCTTACTTTCTCCGTCCCAGACTGTGACAGATACAAGAAAAAAAGTCAAGTTGGCAGAAATAACCCAAATTCTCTTTTATAATCACTTTTCGGGATGTTGAGAATTTAGACTTGTAGACATAAATGCAATTGAATGTCAGAGAGAACAAGTTCAAACTCCCCATATTTCCGGGGTCACAGGTTGTCGCAACCAATTTTGGTTTGAAAATCATCCACATGGGTCACACTACAACTTTCCACAAGTCCCAGTTTGGGAACTCACTTTCAAAATTGCCCATTTACTCTAACACAATTGGCTGTTTTCAAAAATCATTTGCTGTCTCTTGAATTTTTGAAACTTTACCAAAATGTTGGGGGACGATGGTTAAACAGTTTCTAGTGCCATTTGTTCGACATTTCGAAACTTGATATTTTTCTGGAAATTCGCTTTTCTTCATTCATCCGCCACAGTGTGCGGCGGGCAAATTATTGTGGACCAGCCGCCGCCAACTAGAAAAAAAGTCGGCGCCGGAGTCCATCTGCATCAATTATTCACAAGGACATACAAATTTTCATCAAGAATTAAGAAGAATATTGACGGGAAGGAATTTTACTGATCGAATAACTCAAGTTAGGTTTTCGAAAGAGACTCGTTTAATATTTTTAATTATGAGACGAAAACACTTGATTTTCGAAATCCTTATGGGCCAAATGTGACTTGTGTCCTCAAAACGTCAAGTCGAAAAATGTAAATGAATGACGGAACGTTTGGGGGTCAGGAGAGGAATTTGTCAAATGGACACTTTTTGGCATCAAAGGTCAAACCTGATGTTAAAGTTTGGTACGTTCCCTTGTTAGACAATTTTGTACTGTAGTTGTCAATAAATGTGGATTTAATAAAGCTTTCTACTCAGCTCAACTTGTTTGGTTTTACTTGTTTAATATTGAAATATTGCCGTTCAAAATTCGTTTTATATTGAAAACACCTCTTTTTCTCGGTGTTTCTCTACTTTCCAATTTCTACACTTCAACAGCCGTTTATATAAACCGATTTAAACCTTTATGATTTCAATCGGGTCGGGGTTTTATTGGGTTTTTTGGTCGTAAATTGGCCCTAGTCATGGGGAAAATGGGAAAAATTAAAATGAATGACGTTTCCAGCTTCAATTTTCCCCAAGAAACCCCGACCCAAAAAATCCGCTTGGGCCGGGTCTATTACGACCGAGCAGGGTTTTTCCATACCCCGCTGATAATAGAATGCTTGAAAAACAGGCGAATTTAAGTTTCAATTTCAACAAAATAAGATGTAAAAATAATGACACGATAGAATTAACAACAATATTAATTTTCACTGAAAACAATTTGTTATCAAAATGTTAATAAATTGATCAACAATTACATCCACTTTGAGGCATCTAAGTTATTGTTTTCTATAAGCATTGTTAACTCATAAATAAAGTCATAAATGAAAATGAAATTAAAATTTTCAGCTGGGTGTTCACTAAAAGCCATTTTAATATATTAAAATGGTCCGTCAAAACCCACTCTCTATCTTCTGCTTACTCAGTCTTTCGGTTTACATAACTACTGCTTAACTCTAAAATTGAATCCTTGAAAAGGCTTACAAATATTTAATATTCGTTAGAGTAGCAAAGCGTAAACGGAAATTGAAAAAAAGTTTTAAAATGCTTTTAAGAATTCTGCCAGAAAATCCCAACTCCTGACGTAAATTCTAGACCCAGCACCGTCTGCGATTTCATTTGCAAACAAACAGTTCTTTGTTATATTTCCAAGATAAGAGTCACGGGAAGAGTCGAGGGAACTTCTGAAGTGAGTGCTTCTTCAAACTATGGCGTCATTGATTTGTGACAGCTTCAAGTGTGTCACACATTCTGCTTCAATGAATTTTCAAATGGGGTCAGGTGTACGTTTAAATTCCTCCACACAGAGTCCTGATGACATCCATTTCAAAGATTTTGGACATTTCAAGATTCAATTATGGATTTTTGTCAAACATGTGTAAGGTGGATCGTTGATATTGTCATCAGGACAAACTAATTTTAGAGAAGTTTCCACCTCATACATATGGTTGTAGTGCTCTATTTAAATTTAAAGATGAGCCTCTTCTCCATTTATTTACATGCAGGACTCAAATTTTGGAGTTAATAGTCGCAGTTTTAATGTCAAAATTAAAATTAGTTCCCACAGTTTGAAAAAACTTTTAATGTCATTTCCTAATAAACGGATGTTCAAACTATTTTATTTTGTTTATTACGAATTATTTCGTAATCTTCCCCCGATCCGTCCCGTTGCACCTATTTTGGAAATCTCCACATATAAATTTTATTTTCCAATTAAATCAAGTTTTTCATTTATAGTCTTTCTCATTGTGATTTTTTGTCATCGCATCGACTTGATTCACTGAAACTTGGATTTCGGTCACTAATTTAGTAGCTCAGCTGCTTGAAGCAACCTACAAGTGGTAAAGCTGAATTTCAATGTACAAGAAAAGGAAACACCAAATCGATCTACTACAATAAATCCTTTGTCGATGCACAAACCCCATTTCTTTTACAAATGGGAGCCACAAAATTTCCAGATTTGCTTCCCTAAAGGAAAAAAATAGGTTTTACTGTTTACATCTGACAATCCGTGAACATACAGATTCAAACTAGCAGAAAATATTTTTATTATTATTGACTTATAGTTGAAGTATATTGAGTGGAAAATATGAGAGTTGCGAAGTTCGGGAATGCTAGATTGTGGAGTATGGGGGCTTACAGACAGCGGGGCTTACATTCAAAAAGAAACGACACCCAACAGGATGCGAACATCTCCAAGGAAACAGAGTCCGACCGTGAGCCCGGGAGGTTTGAATTTTCAATGGAATATGACTCCTGGCTAACAGTACCAGCGAACAGATTTCCTCAAGGGTGGTTCAGTTCAGAATGTAAAGCACCCCACCGATTCCTTGGCAAATGCTTTTATCGTTTACATGAGCTGGCACAGATAGTCACGATGCAGAAAATAGTGAATCTGCTGCTGGCAAAGTTCAGTTTCAACACCCTTTTCCGAATGTATGGTGGATGCTCAAATTTACTCTTCTCTTACCCAATCAAACTAAATACGACCAAAATCTTATTTGAGGATGGATCACGTTCACGTAAATGTATTTGGTGGACAATTTCAATTTTATTTGTAGTTCGTATGATTATGATTCATCTTGTATTGGCCCAGCCGATATTTTGGGAAGAATTATTAGGGAGGAACCCTCCATTTTACAATTACTTGACACTGATGCTAAGCATCGTTGGGCAACTGTACGTATTCATCATAGCAACGATTGTATGGAAGAAAGATGTCCTACTCCTGTTCCTGAACGGATATCTAAAACTAGAACGCCACTACGCAGGTACTTGAAATTAGAGGTCTTTTCAATTCTTTTTCGTCTTACATTTTTTAAATAATCTCAGAAAATTATTTCAAATTAGAGCTCCAAATCGGGACCGGGACGCTTATCGACGGAGTGAGCGAAGAGAACGAAGTCCCTATAGGTTAGAAATTTTAAAAATCGAGTTTTCTTGTCGACACG
>JAQHQX010000884.1:0-10629 GCA_034694425.1 Arrhopalites sp. Gr-Col-00791 | reverse complement strand
GATTTTGTACGTAATCTACCTCTTGCAAATGAGCTTATTTCATAAAGATGATTTTGCTTCAAGCTTACATATTAGGATAGTTCCCCATTCCATTCTGTTTACAAGCAAAGTCAAAATCTAGATGATCGCTTGCATGTAAACTAGCCAATTGTGCTATTTGATTGAATATTGAATCAAAATTAGATTAGAAATCCAGTTTGTAAATGAAATTTAAAAACGATTCAGCTTTTCATAAAAAAAACTGGCTCATATTAATTTAAATTGTAAATGAACATGAAAAAATTGATTTACATAATTGTTTAATTTTATTTGATATTCGTTACCATTTAATTTAATAAAATTAGACAATTATTTTAATACTGATTGTCGTTAGACCTTCAAATTCTTAATGCCCATCTGACTTATAATTTCATTTGCTTAGGAGTGGAATATATCTCGTGCTTCATGGAATCTTGCTTCCTGCAGAAATAAACGCTCACAAGTTCACGGTCCGCACGCACTGCAATTTCTGTGGCGTGTGAAAATCAAGTTTTTGAATAAATGCGTTGAACAAAATGTATGTTTCCGTATTTAGTCTGGTCCATGTCTCCTTTTATTGTGTCCAGACTGGAATTTTCTAATTCAGGAAGATCATACTAAACGAGTTTTTGCGTACTTGTGAGTGGGATTTTTTTATATGGCGATTCTGGGAAAAGTGCACAAATATTTTTTTAGGATCAGATTTTTGTAATTGTCACTGTCTGTTTCTGTCATGTGACATGATGTATTGTCTTACCAAATTGTCAATAAATCATTGTCAAAGAAAAAGAGTGAAAGAGAGGACAGAAATGTATTCTTGTCGTATTTTGCAATTAAAGTAGTCGTGCAGGAAACTTTTTTAAAAAATTCGAAAGAGAGTCGAGATTGTATGGAACTCGTGGACTTTGAGCGGACTAATTTTTTCGAGTAATTTCAATTTGAAATTCAGTGATCAATTCAATTGTAATGAAATTTACAAGTAATTTTGAACCTTTTTTGGGTATCAAAATGATTGATGGAGTCGTGCAAGGACGTTGGATATTTCTGATCCTGTTGATGATTTGGGGATTTTTGTACATTCAAATTTTTAAATTCATAAAAATTATTTAGATTATACAAAAGAATACGATGTGGGAACCAAAAGTATATAAATAAGAAGTAAATGTATTGTCACAGCAAAAAAATAGGAACCCACAACAGCAAAAAATATTTTCCCAAATAAAATGATATTCAGTGCGAACCACGTTTCGCTTTATTTAATTCTATTAATTTCTTTAATAGCGCAGCGAGCGTGTTAGATGAATCCGAAAACACCTCTATGAAAATATTTATATTTTTGCTGTGGCACTCACTTTTTACTGTGAAATCCTACTTTTTTGCTGTAGTCAAAAGTAGAACCCTATAAATAATAATAAATAATTGAATCAATTCTGATTTATTTAAAAAAATAAGCTCCATTGTCAGTATGTGCAGGGAAAAAGTTTGTGCTCAAAGCTCTCCAAGTGTTGAGATGAGTCATAACGGTCTCCTGATATGGTGGCTCCAAAATGGAGCTACCGCCAAAACATGATCAGGGAGTCTGATACAAGCAGGGTACCCCTTTGTATCCAAGTTGAATTATCCACATCGATTTCGACTTCGGATAGTCCATCAATTGGACTAGATGAAATTTCCGAGCTTCTTTTAAAATACAAAAGGCATAAGGTAGCAGATTCTCAACTTGGGTCGAGTGTTCGAATCTAGGTTGAGGTGGCATAAATTTTGACGCAACAACGTTTAAAAAGTTAATTCTATCAATGAAAAATGTGTTTTTGTAATATAGGTTGGATACCGCACGGGCCGACATGGATAAATTGGATGATGTGCACCCAGGGCGACTAGTGAGGACACGCCGCAGTTTCCCAATCTCGGTACTAAACGATTACAAACCTGTGGAAGGTTTAATCCCGCCTGGCTACGACAAGCTCCTTCGGCCAAACCAACATCCGAAGTACACAATCGAAATTTTTCTTGAAAATCTCAACTAAACTGAACCCTGAAAACTTAATTACTTTGATCTATAAAATGACCAATTATATGTTTTTAAAATAATCTTTTAGCGCTACTAATAAATTTGGTATTCAAGTCAAGTTGGTCGTAATGAAGATTCGTTCTGTTGATGAGAAGGAAGAGGTAAGTCGTCCGACTCATCGTCACAAAACTCTATTTGGGGGGCAATTTGAAAGTATGCAAGCGCCCTTAGTTTTTAATGTGTTCCGAGAATCTTGTTAAATAACCTTATGGCTTTTAATCATCAAATTTAATTTACACTTTATTTGACTTTTAAATTAAAGAGCTAATATAAATTTTTAATAATGAAACAAAATCCATATTGAAATTTAATTATTGTCACGATAATCCCGGAATTCCAAATTCCAGGAGATCACAATGGAGATAATGTTCCAAATGGCCTGGACAGATGAAAGACTGAATACCTCCGTCTTGGTTCCAAATATGGGTGATGACCGAGTAAACTTTAGTCCAAAGTTGCTCAACAAGATTTGGCATCCAGATTTATACATTGGTTAGCAAATGTGCTCATATAAAGCTTAATATTACTAAGATGATTACATGATAACATGATAAAATTATCAATATGACTTGTTATGATATTGCAGACCAGTTGATTAGTGTGACGCAACCATCAATAACAGTCTCTCCGGCTGCCTTGTCCATTTACGCTGGCAAGCCGTTCGTATTTTATGAGGCAAAGTGAGTCCACCTATTTAAGTCCTGAGTTGGTTTCGAAAGTCCTCTTAGTCATCAGTTAAGCCGAGGAAGGGTCATGCTGTGCACCCTACTAGTAGATAGAGTCAAAGTGTACATTTTGACTATCGCTATTGTGTAACCTCCGCTGTTGAGCCCAATAGTGCTCTCATTTTCTGTTCCTCCACTCATAGTAGTGCTTAATCCATTCGGATTTGGATATAATTATGGACACTGTCTTGAATCCCACAGGAAAGAATTTCAAATTTTAGGATACTCCTTAACTTTGAAATGTTTCTTTTTGATTCTACCTCTGAGGGAAATTGGGATTTTATGAAGTTGATTGAATTTTATTTTGGTTCCTTGGTCTCAGACTCTTGGTAAAGACTTCCTGTGAGATGGACTTCCATTACTATCCGAAGGACACAATCATCTGTAATTTGGACATCAAAAGTTGTAAGATTTTTCTGGAATTTACCCCTTTCAAGTTTTCCACAGCAAAAGCACATCTGAAGGACTAACAATTCTGAAACGGCTCTAAGTACTGAGGCTCTCTACGAGTCGGTTTAAAAACCGATTCGACTCGTGGAGAGGAGTAACCGCCTCGATTCGACTCATCTCAATTTGACGAGTCAAAAGACCTTTGACTTGTGAGTTGAGTGAGTGAAAAGAGTGAAAAAAAGTTGTGTACGTCATGTATGTACATGACGAGTGTCAACCAATTCAAGCGAGTCACCTCGTCAGTTGACTCCTTTCCAACCGACTTCGGGAGAGCCTTAATAAGTATATTTCTATCCTGGTTTGGAAATTGAAGATTTTTTCTAGTGAATTTGAATTCTAGTCATTGTGTAATTTGAGCCTCTTGTTCGGATTTGTGCTGGAATTCTAAGGAATTTTACTTGAGTGCATGTTTATTTATTAATCATAAATCCTGTTAGAGTAAAACTGGGGTACAGGGTAACTCTAAAAATTACTTCGCCTTTATAATGAAAGTTAGTTATGAAAGGAAAATCAAATTACACACCAATTTGTTAGCAATTCTTTCATTCATATTGTCCTTAATGTTTGGTCAAACAGTTTTTAAAGTGAATATTAATTTTTTTGTTAGTTGACAACCCTGATAAAATCCTTAGTTTGACATGGCCCTTGCAGGATAACACGACTCAATTACTTCCAACAGTAGACGCACCAGGATTCAAAATTGGGATGGTGAGGAAGCAAGGCATCAGTGAGATACCTCCTGCCAAAGCAAGAAAAGAAGGTAATGACAAATGACGATACATTTTTAATTTCGTGTAATCGAAATACATACTTGTTCGTAGTCTTCCCAAAATATCAAGTATCCTCGCGAGATCATTCATGTCACCGAAAATAGGGGATTGGCGGGAGAAGGTTCTCTGAGATGAGTTTACGAATTTTTAAATTATTCTCCAAATAGAAGTTGGGGGCTTAAATTTAGGACTTTTTAGATGGTATAATTGGAAATAATATATTGCCAAGTGGCAATATATTTTTGCAGTGCAAAAATAGGGGTTTCACAGCCAAAAATAGGTTCCACTGAAAAAATGGTTTTTGACAGCAGAAAGGGAAATTCGACTCCAAAAACGAGATTAGAGAACTCTGAAAACACTGACGCCAGAATTCTCTATGTACTCTGAAGTTCGTCAAAAATCCGATAGATGGCAGCACTCTTTTCCACGGTAAGTTCGTAGTTCCACCATCTTCAGGACGCGCTGTGGTGCACTTCTGGCCGATTTATTGATTTTAGGTTAATTAATTAACAACTAATTATAAGTATAACTAATTAATTTTTTTCAAATAACTTTTTCTGTGAAATGTCTTTTTTTGTTGTCAAAGACCATTTTTGCAGTGACCAAAAATGCAATCCGATATAATCTCCGAATGAACCAAACTAGCTATTTGTATCTGTCCTAAAATCATTTGAGAATCCTGCATTGAAGTGCACTCGGACAAATATTTAAAGTTGCGTAACCAGATCTTGCATAGACCTGTTTGTATAGAAATTGGAATACTGGTAGGATCAGATAAGTAGCCAGTATGAAGAGTGTCTAATGAACAATTAAGCACAATGTTCCTTACCGAATATTTTTGGTACCATTCAGCTTATACCACATTGGGGTCTACCTTGTACTTGCAAAGGGATCTGAGTTTCCACTTGGTACAAAGTTACCTGCCTAGTCTCATCTTCATAATTATTTCATGGTTGTCCTTTCTTGTGCCTAATGATTACGCAACCGAACGAATTGGATGCTCCATGGTCTCACTTTTGTCACTTTTGGTCATGTTGGATTCCTTGGGGTGAGTGAGATGATCGGAATCTGAATTACATTTTCCTACATAAATCAGGCTTCGTATTGCTGATTCGAATTCAAATGATACCTACAAAGTTTTGAAATCATGACTGAAAATTTTAAAATTTCAGACAAAATATTCCCCAAGTAAATTACCTGACTGGGCTTCATGTCTGGATGATCACTTGTATCATCTTTGTATTCATCCCTTTGATCGAAGTGGTGGTTGCGATCAGGTAAGTCGCGTCTCATTTGCTTTTCAAGTCCCTTTGAATGATTCAAGTCAAAATTTTAAAATATCGAAAAGTTTCGAATATTTTTCTACCAATAAATTTTGTCGGCTTACTGTCGCTGCCACTCAAACGGAGTCTAAAACGGACAAAAAACGTGAATTTGTCAGAAAACTTGAATTTGTCAGAGATGGGAAGCATGCATCATAGATTTTAACAAGTTCTATGATTGTTTCGCTTGACTTCAGCCATAGATGTTGCTTCAAATTTATGCAAAATTGTCCATCTCTGACAAATTCACGTTTTCTGACAAATTCACGTTTTTTGTCCGTTTTAGACACCGTTTGAGTGACAGCGACAGTAATTCATGAGTACCCATGCTAATAATTAAAAATGGAATACTTTAAGGGTTAGGTCGTTTATAAAACTTTGGCTTGAAAAATGAATGATAATTTAAATGAAGCCGTTGTCAACAGAAGAGTTTTTAATTGTGGTCTCAAAAATTGAGTATCGAGTTCCCGGGAATAAAGTTTAAATAGAGTGTCGAATTAGTCAATTGAGTCCAGTGGTGGGCGTTTATTTTGCCTCTATTCAACTCTACTACTACTTTGCCATTAAATTTTTTCCCTCTACTCTACTTCTACCACAAATGCATTGGGCCGTAGCCAACCGACTATACATGGGCAGTAAATAAATGTAGTTCAATGTTTAAAATAGCTTATTATTGACACTTCGAGAGAAAAAAATTTAATTTTAACAAGGTTATTAGCACTAAATCATTACAACTGAACCGATTTCCATTAAATTCCATTGCATAGAAAATTTAAAAATCAGAAATGACAAAAAGAGGTCCCGCCAATTGTGATTTCCAAGTGCCTCTACTCTTCCTCTACTTCGAAAACGGCACCTCTACTTTCAAATTCCTACAAGTATTGCTACTACTACCTCTACTCTACTTTCAGATTTTCATAAGTACTGCTACTACTACCTCTATTCTACTTTCAAATTTCTATAAGTGCTGCTACCACTACCTCTACTCTACTTTCAAATTTCGAAAAACACCACTACTACTACCTCTCCTCTATTAAGAAATAGCGAAAAATCAGTCGCCTCTACTCTACTTTTGCCTCTACCTTTAAAAATTAGAGTAGAGGGCCCATCACTGATTGAGTCTCAACTCGTTTTCATGAATATGATTTTACAATTTTAATTCCAATTAAAATCCCATTTTCAGGCTCTGGACGGCACACAAGTGGGTTAAACAACAATTGCAGAAATTGCGAAAGAAGAAACCAAATTGGAAGAAATTCACTCAAATAGGCAGACGGAAGAAGAAGAAGGATGATCCTTCTTCTTCTTCTTCATCATCATCCTTCAAGGATGATGAAAGAAATCCAGAAAACGATGCAGTCAACAACGCAAAGAAGCTCGACTCAGTTCTCGTAGAAAATCCCACATTTATTCTACCATCCAACTCCCAGGCGGAGGTCCTCGATGCCGAGAAGAGACGATTGAAACTACTGAAAATTGCAATGACATTAGAGAAATACACTCCAATAATTCTGCCCATTTGTTTTCTGATCTTCAATGTCATTTACTGGCCTTGGCTGACCTCCGAGCATTTAAATTTATCCCACGATTTGTGCGGCGATTCTGATGACTGTATCTACTCAACCAATGAGCTTTAGTCTAAATAACTTTTAATTTCATTTCTAATGGGCAATAAATAAAATGGTTTGATTTAATTTTGTGAAATATAGAAAGACTATCAGATAGCACATAAATACACATTCAAATTATTTCATATGGTTCGGAAATGTTTCTTGTCACATTTTTAGGGCCTATCTAAAACCGATTCCTCCACAACTCTCATCAATTTTTCCTTTTTCTCAACAATCTCAGGCCATCAATCCGTAAGGTCAACCATCAGATCAGAAAATGATAAAAAAGATGAGAGGTACCTAAGAATATTCTTATCAAAGTTGTCTTGGGTTTCATGCCGAAAAATAAATGACTTCACCTTTTGTAGTCACCAAATGTGCCTTAAGGTGATCTAATATTCTGGTTTCAAATTACCTAAATGTGTTTTGAGGGTCACATCCTTAAGGGGAAGTTGACTTTTTGAACATGTTAACTTACTAGCTTTAAAGCTATAGAGGAGACTTAATTACACAGTAATTCCGCAAGGGTATACACTGAGAACAATTCGGGTTAAGGAATCAAGAAATATATTATTATTATGCTTGTATTTATAGATTATGAACATGAATTAATATACATTTTAAAAATAATTATTTCAAAGAATAATTTTAAAATTTGTACACCCAAAACCATGTACTCCATAACTTGCCTTCTCCTTAAAAAAGTCTGTATGCGAGTCAGCTATTTTCGTGCTAAAAAGTTACTCATAATCTCCTATTTAACACCTATAATTAAGCTGATAGGTCGAACATATCTCACTTTCCTCGACATCCTCACGATTAAAATAATTGAGGATAATCATAAACTTTGGGCATAACCATCATTTCTAGCGAACGAACAAAATTAAACTACTAGGGTAATATACGTACAATGAGTATGATGTACATGCACAAGACAACTACATTCAAGGGGCTATTATAAGAATTGGAATAGCCTATGATGTATTTTCACTGTTTGGGAGAGTACCAGATATCGGCCAATGGCCAATTACCAGAAACGACAACCTGACGACAGGCAGAAATGAACAGAATTGTAACGAAACGATGAGCTTCTCCTGTCACACATCAACTTGTACTTCATACTGGAATAGAAGGCTTCCATGGTCAACCACATCATCTTTTTAACCAATTTTCAATTTTTTTCTGAATTTTTGTTATTGAGTTCAAAATTGTAAAAATATTTGCAAAATATTTTTATTCACATACACTTTGAATTTCTGCCGTTTTCAGTAGATTTCTGCCACTTCTGCCGCTTGATACCTGTTCAATTTTTCCGGCCGAAATCTCCGTTTCATTTAAATGGACCAAATTATTTCACGTGGAGACAATCACCAATCAAGGACTTGATGCTATTTGCTATTCTAATTCTTTATCTTGAATCGAAGGGCGCCACAAAAACTGAACTAACCTTCTCCATTCCCTTTGTTCCAGCTACATAACAAAAAAGTCACAGTGTGATCTGTCACATCACAAACTTTCGACTGTCATTTTTCGTGCCATTTTATTCCCAAAAATGTTACCTACAAAAAAAGAAAACGAAGTAAATTTTCATCTCCTGAAAAAATTATTCCACTGGCACTTGATTCCATTGGAGGTTGAAAAAAGTAGTGGACAATTTAAGAAATGTTCAACAAAAGGAATTTGGATTTGGCGAGGAATATTTTTGCTCCACTTTCTCTACACGTGTCATTTGACCTGGATATTGACCTTCTTCACTGTATCCAGATACGCCCTGGGTCACTTTTCGTTTCATTTAACTTTGACCTCAGCTTCATTCATGACATTCTGGATACTGTTTCAACTATTTGTACTGCATGCAAATGACCATTTTATGCTGCTGACCTTGCTTTTTAAGGGGCCAATTCGGCGAGGTCATTCTAAACGATTGAGGAAAAGTCAAGTTGTCCCTGAAAAAGGTAGAGGTAAAGAGGAAACTGAAAGAAATTTCTTTGCACTGATGAAGCAGGATGGGTCCAAGTGGGCTTATACGATGTCCATCGAGGCTGACGCTTCAGTACCGACTTGTGTCAAAAATTCGGTTCAGAGTTTGAAAAGCCCGCCAAATGAAAAACCGACAACTGCAGAGAAATTGAATGGTAGAGGAAATTACATTAATTTTAATACTTTTTCTGAATTTAAAAATCGAATCATTTTATTCGAATATTTGCAGGCGAGGGAAAATCGAAAGACAGAAAGTGGAGAAAGTGGAAGGACTTTGACCGGAAGGAGAATCAAGCGATTATTGTGGCCACGGGTCCATTTTGTATCTTTTTGTGGTTTTTCCTGACAATTCTGATCGCATCGGGTTGGGGATTGAAAAATTGGGGAAGTTTCTTGATGCTTTTGCCTGTCCAAGGATGTTCCCTCGCTTTTATTCTGGCAAATTCCTGTCATGCCCTCATAACCCAACTTCAATTTTTTCTCAAATGCCGGGAAGACTTAAGAGGAATTATTCGTCGTTTGAAGTAAGACTAAATTTTTGTCCTTTAGATCTCACTCAAGTCTCAGTTGAAGCTTGAAGGCGTAAATCAGTTTCTGTCCCAAAAAGTTGAATTTGATATTTGAATTGTTTAGGAAAAAGAAGGATTTGGACTACTCTTCATTTTTGAGTCAAATAAAAAAACTCAAGAAAATAATTTTGATGATTCGACTATTGAATAAATGCCAATCAGGAATTATATTTGGATTCAACTTGACTTGTCTTATCTTCGCTGTTACGATGTGCTCCTCCTGCATTCGGAATTTCGAATCGAATCCCTTCAAGGGATTTGGCTGCTTGTTGGTCATCTCAAAAGTCTGTATGAGCTTTGGATTTGTATATGAAAAAGCCTTAAGTATTCCAGAACTGGTTCGAGAAGTCAAAAGTTTTCTGCTGGTCACAGCCAGACAAAGGCAATTTGCTCTGATTGAAATGGAAGTCAAGATGGAGGTCAAGGGGATACCTTCGATTGGGATTCAAGTTGGAACTTGTCAAATCCTTCAGAAAAACTCGGTCCCGAATTTCGTTCATTTTATTGTACAGCGAACTGGATGGATGCTGATTGCCCTCCAATAAATTCAAATTCATTCCATCTCAGACCCAACATCTCCTGTGGTCATTAATTTATAACTAATCGCTGGCATTATAGACTTGTTTCAAGTAGCTGGATTAATTAAGATTAAACATGTAAATATTTAATTTAGAAACACAGTTAATAAATTCTCATGAGTTTTTGTTGTGGAGATTGTGGATCAAAAGTTTTTTCTTTTACGATTTTCCAATTGGAAATCATGAAGGTGATGGAAATGTTGCATTAGTTAATTTTGAACATTTGTAATTTAATTTGACGGAATTTTTATTTGATCTGCATATTTAAAATTGACAAAAGTACACGTTGTGTTTATGTGTAAAAACTCAACTGAAATGCTTGGGAGGCTTTAGAATGAGCACAAGGATATTTTCAAAGGTTCTGCAGAACGGAGGGAGAGGAATTCAAATTCATTCAAAGATCTTTGAAAAAACGCATGTTTTCCCAATTGTCCTGTTCGTTAGCCTCCTAATTGTCTATACGAGCAAATTGGAATTAATCTAATTGGGAACCGGCTAATGAGAAGATATTAAAAGGAGCTCGAGGTAAAGTTGTG
>JAQHQX010000883.1:0-10630 GCA_034694425.1 Arrhopalites sp. Gr-Col-00791 | reverse complement strand
CAAAATTGTTGTATTCAAATGGTCATAGGTACGTTCAACCTCGAAGAATATAAAGTTACTGTATGCAACCTGAACTACAATTGTTAGGTTTAGCCCTACTAGCAGAAATAAAAACTTCTTGGTATAACTAGACCCACCAAAAGCAGATGGCGGTAATGGCGGCTGCGGCTCATCCAAAGGGGTAACCTTTTGGGAATGAAAAAAATTTTTATGCTCCTCCAGATCCGAATTTGGCATCTCAACTTCAACTCCTTTTTGTCGTACTTGAACGAAAGAGGGCGCCGTAGAAAAATGTTGAGTAAATGCATAGAATTGTTTCACTAGATTCAGAATCTGGCGGCTATAATATAGGGCGCAAAGGCGAGTGCCAATATCAACAATGAAGTACATCAACCAACCAGCAACAACAATTATGTGTTGGGACAGATTAATAGATGCCGTAAAAGTTGAAATTGAGTTTGAAGCAATGTAGTCGAAGCATTGTAGTAAAGAGAGGAGGATTGAGAAAATTGTATACAAGTTCCAGGGGTTGTAGAAGGATAAGGAGATGGACAGAGTTTGGATGGGTGAATTGAAGGGATTGGGGGCAACGGGGAGGACGCCCAAAAGCCAAAACATTTTGGTAAATATTTTTAGGTGGGAATTTAAGTCCATTTTGATGAAAACTTTTTTTAAATTTTGGTTATAAGTTTCAAAATTTTATGATCTGCAGTAAAAGAACCTTTTAAGGAGAAGAGTCTGCGGATGAAAAGGGCCGATGAAATTGCAAGTGGAATAAAGTTGGGAATTAATTTTTCTAATAAATTGACAATTGATTTCCAGAAAGGGAAGGGCGGATAGTCGAAATGTGGATACAACAAAGTACTTGCAATTTAGTTAAATGTGACAATATTTACATTTGGTTTTGCAATTTGCAATTACAAAATTAAAAAAATTTCTCTTAATGATTTCCTTGGCGGTCTTTTCTTGAAAATCAAACTCATAGAGGGTCACGACAATATCCAATTAGTCAGCAGATTCAACTGGGTCTTACTTTTTCCCATCGTGTAACCTAACTTGGAGTTTGCCGCTTCAAATGTATAACAGCCACTTAGTAGAATGGACATTTTATCTGCTCACAGTTGGTTTAACATGTCGTAGGTTGCGGTTGGGTTTATTTCGATTTCGCACGGCTTTATTCACTTTCATCTCTAATTTCCTCCAATCCTTTTAGTTTTGAACTTTTAGGTTTTAGCAAATTGCAAATTGCAATTTTTAAGTGATTTTGTTTAGAATTATTACCGTTAATCGATATTACATTATTATTTTTGTTAGTATACATTACCTATAGGTAATAATATGTCAGCTGTAGTAGGTAATACACTACTACGATTAGTACTAGATATTAGCATATTACCCTAATAATTCATTACGTGTTGGTATGCATTAGAAGCCGCTGTACTTTTGTGAACTTCTTGCGCCAAATACACTGTGGCTCTTTCTTACCCCCTGTGGACAAGGGAAGCGAAGCGACACTTTGCACTTGGTACAAAATTATAAACTTAGTCATTTAATATTTCATCAATCAAATTATTTCGAAGCTCATAGGCGGAATGTGATAAGGAGACTCGTGGCTGTTCTCGTGATAAAGTCAACAAAGATGGGAGTCGATGTCCTCTCAAGGGTGTGGAAGTCGCCCACTTTGATTCCCACATCGGCAACAGAAGAAACACATCGCTTGATATAATCCCGATTAACTTTGAGTCGCATCGTCTGAGAAACAACTAACAATTCCAATTTCACCTGTTCCATCAGATCGGGTAATCGAAAAGCTTTGTCAAACAAAACGACAAATATGCAGATATCATCAAACGCAAACACAGTGCAAGACGATGAGAGGAGTTCATGAGTGTGGTAGAGGATGACGGCAAAAAATATGAGAGAAGAGGCATTCACGATGAGCGACATTTTATATATGAAAATAGGATAGGAGCAAATTAAATTGAATAGTTGTAATTGAAGCTCTGTACATTGCGCATAACGGCATTGTCTCATAATCCAGGTCAGAGGAAATTTTCCAGACCTAAGAAGGGTCAATATTAAAAACATGATGACATTTTGTTACTTTATTAAAATTTGGGCTTATTAAAATATCAAATGAGCTCCTTACTTGAGTAACCGCAACCTTGAAGTTAGAGAATGGTTAGTATTTTCCATGAAGGAGATCATCATGTATAGTCCAAAGTAGAGGATGCAGACAGCGTAAAAAAAGTTCCATGTCTCATAAGCCACTACAATTACTAACCATTTTTCAGTGTGGAAAGACGGTGGTAGAACCGTTGGAATGAATTGAATGGAGGTCGGGTCATACAGGTAAAGAATGGGGAACATAGGAGTGGAAGAAACAATTAAAGTGTATGGGAGTGTAACGATGAACCATTCCTGCATCGAATATCTGATCCTCTTTGCCTTATTTTCTAAATGGTTGCATCAAGTTCAAAATTAATTTTTTCTTTTCTTTTTTAAGTCAAGTTTTCAGTTGACATGTTGAAAAAATTAAGTTTTTTTTAATAAGCTTACTTTCATCACAAATGTCCAGCTGGTTGAAAATGGCTTCAGTCACTTTGGGATACTTGAAGAAGAAGATGAAGATCCAAAAGACAATGACGACGTAGAATGCAGCCGTGGGAATATGGAAAGCCAGATGATGAAATTGGACGTATTGTCCAAGGACAATGGACTGAAACAAACGGACATTCGTCCATATCGTGTAGACAATCAAATTTAGGAAGAAAATACAAAACACCCATCTGACTGGTCCATTTTGAACAATTCTGATTTTACCAGTCGACACATTAAATTTTGTAGGAAAAATCATGAGAGTTGATAATAAGTAAAAAGTGATGTAATTCAAAATCAAATCCGTCTTCTTAATCATCTTCCTCTTTCAAACAGAATTTGTTTATGAAAAATATAATTTTGAATAAGAATTCTTCACATTGAAAACAGTTTCCGAGTCCACAAAATATCACTTTAGACTGATGAAAATATTAGAGTTGGAGCTGTAGTTGAACGTATGTGGTGGTTTTAATTTTCAAATTAATTAAAGTCAAAGTATATTCTGGTTGAGTACCTTGAGTTGGTTAACAGCAGGAAATTGAAATCATAAAACCAAATGTTGGTTCGATATTTAATCGACTAAAGTCACAATTTATGTCAGTTTGAAGTATAAATTTTAAATGATGACATGGCCACGTTAATTAAAACCATAGACATCAGGGCTCGATTTCTGCCGGCAGAAGCATAAATTTGTCTGCCAGTTTCAGAAAGTGGCAAAAAGTGGCAGAAATAAAAATACGAGTAACAGATCTTTCGTACACAAATGTGAATAAGTTGCAGTTTTTCTTGAAACACTTAGCTTTTATAAAGGGTACAAAGTCAACAATCACTACTAGTTTCGATTTTTGAAAGACAACAATTAAAACTTTGACTAAAAATATTCAAGTTGGTTTATAGTATAGACCTCTTTCGCATTAAAAAATGTGAACTGACACAAAATCTTTTCAAGCGAAAAAAATGATTTGAAAAATGCAACTAGAGTAATTTATCATTACAACAATTCAAACAAGTTGTAAAGTTAAATGGTCTGTTCTAGAATGTAGGGCTGCTGTTGCTGTGTAAACGTTGTCACCTCTAGCATTTATCCAGTTCCCTGAACTTTGTTTTGTGCCTTGTTGCCATCGAGATGTGGTCTTCATTGACGTCAACTGGTCACATAACGAAGTGGCTTCCGGGTGACAACGTACAAATATAGAAGCTTCTGGAACAATGGAGGTAGCGTCATGATTCTGCGACTTATATGACCACTTAATCCTCATGCAGTATGAATTTGCCTTAGTTGGAAACCACTTAAGTCATGTACAAGGTTCGGTACCTAAAACACATTTAAATGTGCTCAATTGCTGAATAATTAATTTTGCATTCCACAACGACCCATAAAGTATGATTTAGAGCCGGAGTGAAATTGAAATTGTAGTAAAGTGAAGTGAATGTGTCTGTCGTTGATGAAAAGGGTCTGATCGACACCATCCTATTAGGACTTATGTGAATATTCAATTCAACATGGACTTGCTAAGCAACCTGGTCAGTTATAGTTAGATTTCTTTGATTCAAGCAGCGAGCGAAGCAAGCGTGGTTAGAGATCTTCGAAAACTCTTACGTATGAAGTTGGGTTAACAGGTTCACTCACCAGATTCAATTACCATTCACGTTTTCCGGCATAATTCAAAATTCACATGACTCTTCACTGTCCATTGTTATACATACAGGGTAGGACAATTGGGTTCTATTGGGTTTTTTGTTGTAAATTGACACGAGTATTGAGGAAAATTGGAGGAGATTCAAATAAATTCAAATATTCGTGTCAATTTAGGACCCAAAAAATTCATTTTGGTCGGGTGTGTTACAACAGACCCGGAGTTTTCCTGCTCAAAATGCATAACCAAAATTTTGATGGACAATGCTGAATGATGTTCTAAAGAGTCTAAAGAGTTTTACATGTATGAATAACTAAAATGACGAGGAACTGAGTCATAAATTTAACTGACAAACTTTCACAAAGTGAATTGAAACGTCAATCAAAATATCTTACGATGACTTTCACATCGGCGTCAATTCACTTCCTGAATCAGTTACATAATCACTTATTCCCAATTTCTTCATCATCTACACTTATCCGTACGATATTCGGTGTAAACGAGTTAACTGAAATATATTCAAATTGTTTTGTAGAAAGGAGACAATCAATTTTCGACAAATATTTTTGCCAGGACTTATAATATATGTATTTACTGGTTGTTACAATATTTACATCTGAACTTGTAACGTAAATCCGTGTGCATTCAATTAAAATTCCAAAACAAAAAATAGCAGCCCTTAATTTTTAGAATGAAACTCTGCTATCTCGGTTTAACCAATTTCCAATCGATTCCAACTTATTTATTGTAAATTACAGTCTCCATATTACGATTTCATTGATATGGCCTACATTTTTTACTTTGTGACACTTTCTGCCATTTCTGCCACCAAATCCTGGGTGACCATTACCACTTTGTGCCATTTTTTGCCGTCAACTTTCTGCCGGCCCTCGAACACTGTAGACATTTAATTCTTCAAACCATCGTTCGTCAGGCACGAGGCACCGATCGATTTATGAAAGACAGGGTTCAATTTGTGCCAAAATGAAATGTAACCGGTCGGCCGGATAAAACTGGTCACAACATGAAGGGAGGATTTCTATGTTCTTGATGATTGAGAATTTGGGAGTGTGATCTTCATGAAGTCCTGGGCTATTCCATCTACAAATTGTTTTAACTTTTATTTATCTTTTTATTTTATCCTTCTTCTCCGGTTGCTGCTCACTGAAATTGCGCTTGTTTTGATTCAACTGAGCCGATATACTTTCTCATTGTTTTCTCCATTGTTTTTTTCTCGAGTTTTTTTACTGAATCTTGAAAACAGGAAAATGCGATGACTCGCGTAATTTTTTGAAACAACTCAATAAAATTTTGGATTAACTAAAGAGATTCAGCTACACTGTTTATACTTCAAAGAGACATTAATTGTGACTTTAGTCGTTTAAACAGAGAATAATTGGTTTTATAATTTCAATTTTCTGGTATGAACCAACTCGATTTACTCAACCAGAATCAACTTTGGCTTTAATTAATTTGAAAATTAATAGCACCACAAACCTAACCTAAACTAGAGCTCCAACTGCACCATTTTCATCAGATAAAGTGATATTTTGTGGACTCTGGAACTGTTTAACAGTTTCAGAGTCCACAAAATTTGGTGGTATTAATTTTGAAATTAATGATAGGCAAAATTGATTCTGGTTGAGAACCTTGAGTTGATTAATACCAGGAAACTGAAATAATAAAACAAAATGTTGGTTCGATGTTCAAGTGACTAAAGTCACAATTAATGTCTCTTACAAGTATTAATTTTTAATGGTGACATGGCCAAGTTAATTAAAACCATAAGCATTTAATTCTTGAGACCATCGTCAGGCATGAGGCATGTATCGACTTACTGGTATGGATGCCAGGGTTCAATTTTTACCGGCTAAAATAAAATGTAACCGGTCGGCTTGATAAAAGTAGCCAAAACTGGTCATAACTTAAAGGGAGGATTTCTGCGTCCTTGAGGATTGAGAATATGGAAGTGATCTTCACGAGGTTTTCCAGCAGTCAAAATACGATTCCGAAACATATCGTAGGACCCAAGTGAAAGGTCATCTTACATACAGCTCGTTAACAAGTCTAAAATTTCATCTTGGCCACTTTTCGATTCGGCCGACCAACAAATTTCGTCGCCAAACCTGGCATTCTGGTCACCGTTTTGGCCAGTCATTTTACATTTATTTTCTCCTTATGTCTTAGATTTTAGTATAATTGGTTTCACTTCGATTATTGAACATGAACATTAATTCTTTCAAATGTGTTTTAGAAACGATTTAATTTGAGCATGAAGTGAAATATTGAGGGTATTTCTTCTTCAATTCCAAATCTATCATCTATCACCGTCGTCGGGGTCTAGCAGACATCTCAAGCAAAAAATTACTGTGGTTTGTTGTTCGAACTTGAAAACGATACTCCATGTCAAAGTTTTTCTCTGCACTGCATCAGGGTACACAGTAAATAACTAAAAATTATAAATTCTCATTATGTTTGACTTGTAAATATTTCATGTTAAAAAACTTAATATCAAAGACTCGTAACCAAATAAATTGATAATCCAGTCATCGTAATTGTAAGTAACAATTTTGATTCAGTGTTCACTCCAAATCAGGTTTGGTCTACTTTTACGAATTCTTTTGACGTCCTGGGACATTCTATGTACAAATTTTTTTAACTTTTATCTTTTTATTTTATCCTTTTATTTATCCTGCTTCTCCTGTTGCTGCTCACTGAAATCTCACTTCTCCTGATTCAACTGAGCCAATAGGCTTTTTTGTTGTTTCCTCCATTGAATTTTTCGTCGAGTTTCTTGATTAAACGTTGAAAAATGGGAAAATGTGAAGACTCACTTATTTAGTTTTTTGAAACAACTCAATCAAATTTGGATGAACTAAAGAGATTTGGTTACACTATTTATTCAGTCCTTGGCATTTTGTACTGAATTGTAATTTTATATATTCTAATGCCACATCCAAAATATAAATAAAGAGTTATAATTTTTTACGGAAATAGAATTTGTCATTCTGGAAATAGATTTTATTTTTTAAAGAAATACACATTTTGGCAATAGAATTTGTCATTTTAGCAATTTAACTTATGATTCGAGAGATGTAACAAACATTTTGATATTGTACGACATGATTAGCAGGACAACCAAATACGTTACTGTTGTTGGCATTAGTAACTAATGATTAGTTAAAGTAAACAAGAAAATTCAATTTAAAATTAGACAAACATTGGCAATCATTAACCACTGCGGAATGAAAGTTAATTATTGACTCCACATTCTTTGTAAATAACGGTTAATAAAATTAAAACCTAGAAAAAATAACAAAGCCCTAATGATTCGAGGATGATCACAGAAAACTTCAACACAAAAAGTTCAACATGAGAAAATTCATCACAGGAAAATTTTCACTTTGGAAGATTCCTCACGGCCTCGATGTGAGTCGTAAGTGCTTTCGGAGTTCTCTAACCGCTCACCTCGCTCGCGACTTCGATGAACTTTTCGTGTGATGAATTTTCTCATGTTCAAAGGAACATTCCTGTGCTGAACTTTCCATACACCCGTCAGGCTGAGCTTCAATGAGTAAAAGTTTTCTTGAGTCTTGTTCACGTGGGCAACATAAGTTTGAATTGAGATGAGATAGTTATCTGTAGAATTTACATGTCCAAAGTTGGAATTCTAAAATGTTGTTGATAACATGAAAACTAGAATTTAGTACAGTGGGTAGTACACAAAATACTTAGGGTGAACGGGGCAAAAACAGCCACTTTGTTTTTAATTAATTACAATTATTGTCTTGTATTGTATGATTAGGAGTCTCTGAGCTGAGTATTATACTCTGAGAGCCGCGAAAGCCACATGGCCAATTGCAGTTTACTCCCTTCAATTTACTGTGTGCATTTTGAGAATCAGCCAGTAGCATGTAAATAAGTCAAAAGCTCTCTTCTCGTGGCACTTTTTAATATGTCCTTCGGGGCAGTATAGTGCTCTAAGTGCTCCTGCCTTTTGAACATTAATTACAATTAAGAGACACATTCTAGTGTCAAAGTGTCCACAGAAGCTTTGTAGCCCCATCAATTTTGCATCCGATTTACATAATTCTCGGATTGAATCATCTTTGTAGAAATTTAAAAAAATAAAAATAAAAGTCAAAAAATTAACATACGAGGGTACCCCAAAATGTCACGGGCCAAAACTAGTCCACTCTTTAAAAATGCCTATTTCACTCTTGGTAATTATTTCTCAAAATTAGTTCCCAAATCTTGTAGAAACTTGTGATTTCCTGATAGAGGGATGTTCAAACTATTTTATTTTGTGTATTAAGAGTCTTAATTTAAGGCTTATTTCGTAATGCTCCCCGGCCCCTCTCGCGGGGAATCTTTATGTAAATATTAATTGTCATTTTGTTTTCCAACTATTTCTTGTCTGTCTCATGTTTGTGACAAACAGAATCACCGTAGCAGGTCATTTTTCAAACTGACCTTTGGAGTTAAAGGTACAAAGCCACAAAATTATATTTCCACTTCCAGAAGTGTTCCTGGAGTCAGTATCAATTTGTTTAAGTTTTATAAATATAGATGAACACTGGGACTGTCCAGAAAAAATACATGGTCATCTAATTTCTTGACGTATTTTGAGTGCCATTTTATGAACCGATTTCCAAAATTCTGACCGTGACCTTGCACCCACTGCCCACCGACATTATTAAGTACATACTTTTATGCTTTACAAAAATATAAAAGTCATAAATGGAAGCAACGTCGCGTCACATTATATTTTAAAACCAAATTGTGTATCCGATAGGGTGCGTTGAACTTGGCGCAAAAGTTTTCAGCCGCCACCGGCAAATTTTTGGGATCCAGCCGCCGCCGAGTTGAAAAGGATTGGCGTCGGAGTCTAAATGAATGAAAAGTATTAGGATTCAGACCGAAACCGCCAGAACACTAAAGAGCTAAAGAGTAAAAGAACCTTTTAAGAAGAAGAGTGAGCGGATGGGAAGGCGATGAAATACCAAATGGAATAAAGTTCAGAATTTATTTTTCTAATAAATTGACAATTGATTTCCACAAAGGGAAGGGCGGATAGTCGAAATGAAGATACAACAAATTAATTGCAATTTAGTTAAATGTGACAATATTGACATTTGGTTTTGCAATTACAAAATTAAAAATATTATAAAAATTCTTCATAATGTTTTCCTTGGCGGTTTTTTCGCCCGGGCGAGGGCAGCGAAGCGATACTTGGTACTAAATTATAAATTTAGTCATTTGATATTTCATCAATCAAATTATTTCAAAGTTCATCAATGAAATGTGATGAGGAGACTCGTGGCTGTGTTTGTGGTAAAGTCGACGAAGAGGGGAGTTGATGTCCTCTCAAGAGTGTGGAAGTTGCCCACTTTTATTCCCACATCGGCCACGGACGTGATCCATCTTTTGATGTAATCACGATTATTTTTGAACAGCATCTTCTGAGAAACAACTAACAATTCCAATTTCACCTGTTCTATCAGATCGGGTAATCGAAATGCTTTATCGAACAAAACGACAAATATGCAGATAGAATCAAATGCAAACACAATGCAAGACGATGAGAGGAGTTCATGAGTGTGGACGAGGACGATGCCAAAAAATATGAGAGAAGAGGCATCCACGATGAGCATAATTTTAAATGTGAAAATGGGATAAGAGCCAATTAAATTGAATAGTTTTAATTGGAGCTCTGTATATCTCGCATAGCGGCATTGTTTCACAATCCAGGTCAGGGGAAAATTTTCAGATCTAAGAAGGGTCAATATTAAAACATGATGACATTTTGTCACTTTATCAAAATTTATTCTCATGCTTAAAGTCTCATTAAAATTTCAAATGGTCCATACTTGAGTAGTTGCAGCCTTGAAGTTAGAATATGGTTAGTATTTTCCATGAAGGAGATCATCGTGTATAGTCCGAAGTAGGCGATGCAGATAACGTAGAAAAAGTTCCAAGTCTCATAAGCCAATACAATTACTATCCATTTTTCAGTTTGGAAAGACGGCGGTAGAGCTGTTGCGATGAATTGAATGGAGGTCGGATCGTACAGGTAAAGAATGTGTAAGATAGGAATGGCACAAATTAAAGTGTAGGGAATTGTCACGATGGACCATTCCTGCATCGAATATCTTATCCTCTTTGCCTTATTCTCTGTATGATTGAATCAAGTTTAGAATTAATTTTTACTTTTATTTTTTGAGTCAAGTTATCAGTCGATATTTGAAAAAATTAAGTTTTTTATGAAATTGACTTACTTTCATCACAAATGTCCAGTTGGTTAAAGATGGCTTCAGACACTTTGGGATATTTGAAGAAGAAGATGAAGGTCCAAAAGACAACGACGATGTATAATGCAGCCATGGGAATGTGTA
>JAQHQX010000882.1:0-10632 GCA_034694425.1 Arrhopalites sp. Gr-Col-00791 | reverse complement strand
TTACGCCATTTCGAAGTTTGTGCTTTTATTTTGAACGTGTTAAAGTCAAACTGGATGGGAAAGAAGTTGAAAATCGAACCAATTTTATAGCTTATAGAATGTAGAATCAAATGCTGTTTTGTGAGCATTTTAATTGCAATTGTAGTTCTACACTGAATTTTATGATTTTTAGAGCTTTCATTTAAAACTGAGGTCCGTAGTCACGTTGTCGTTTCCTATTCAAATTCAAAACTTTTACATACGTGTTTTAGTAACGTTTACGTCGACTTTCCTCTAACATTTGACATTCAGAAAAAAATAAGTTTAAATTATTACCAATTTTGTTGTGCGTCATCAAAAAATTTTCAGGTAAAAATTGACAAAATTGGGTTCCAATTCGATTGAACAATTGCAAATGCATCATTATAGAATTCAGAAACTCAGTTGACCTTTTCCTATAAATGTAGAATTTTATACAAGACAAGTTGTTTTGTATGTTGTATGGGATTCTACAAAACTATCAACTGTCAATCAGTTCAGTTCATTGACAGTTTTGAATATTAAATTTTTCTAATGCTTCATGTCCACCTTATTTATTTATCTTTGAGGCAACCCTCAAACTGAAATTAGAATTTTCTTCGTGAGCAAACATTCGATTTTATTTACATCTCTCTCATGTTAAAATTTTTCACCTTCGTCGACATTTATTTTCTTCATCAAACTAGGCTTTCGTGATGTGCCAGAAAAAGCAGCCATGATGCGGGTGATTATGAAATTAAAATATGAATATTGGGCTGCTGCAATTAACTTGTTTCCGTTCATGACTGTAGACCCTTGATAAACAGAAAAACGAATCTTCACTCTGTGGGAGTGACATCTTCCAAATCTCCTGAATGTCCTTTAGTCAAGATTTTTTACATTAAATTGGGTTCAAATAGACATTAAAGTGGTCATCAAAACTTTTTTTTATTTGCATGTTTTAAATTAAGACAAGATTTTTTTTGACTTGCATTGACAATCCATTCTACTTCTACAATTTAAAATATTTCTACCCCACCCCACCACAATGAATTTTGTCCATCTTAATGATCATTCTGGTAGGATTTGGTTCGAATTTTTGAGTACTCCATCAATGCTCCAGACATGTAATTTAAACCCTATTCGATGCACAAATGTACTCTGTACACCCCACCAACAAGTGACTTCCTTTGTTATGTTAATTCAGTGAAAAGGACAAAAAATATTTTGATACAATTAATTTTCAAACACAAAAATGTCCATAACACGTAATATGTATTATTTTATATGGAAATCAATTAGACTTGGAATTAAATATTACGGTTTTAAAGAACGGTAAAAACAGAAATCTCATATAATTTTAGGAAATGTGCAGACTACAACAAATGACAAATAACTGTGGTGTATGGGCAAATCGATTTGAAATGCACCTAGTTTTCACAATAAACCACTCACTCACTTATACCAGTATTTACATACGCACACACTCACAACGATTCCAAACATGATCATCTATAAAGCTACTGTAACAACACGGACTGACTAAAATACAAGGAGGAGGCTGATGACTTGATTGATGTAAAAGTCAATAAAATTCAAAGTCGAAGCTCTCCCAATATATCGAAATGTTCCTTCCCTAATACTCAATGTTGGAAACGAACACAAACCAGCATGAAGCCAACGCCTAATGAATGGACTTTGCACTCTCATCCTTCCTAAACGACACCTCTGACGTGCCTTAAACACAGCATCAGAACCACAATCAGAACCAGTTGGAACTTTTGAAGAGATATCAGGAAACCATTTTTGAATCGCCATTTCCAACTCAATTCGGTTCAAATCAGATGATGATGGTAGGACGTACAATTTGTCCACAATTGCAATATAAACTTGTATATAGGCGAACGTCGAGAAAGCTCCAACAACTGGTCCAATGAACGGATAACCCACAGAAAATTTGATACCAACAACTGTACTTGCAACTGCATTGGACATACACACCAATTTCGTGTAGTAGAGAACATCTGCAAAGACAAAGTTGATATAATTCCTGAACATGTGAAAGCATCGGAATTTTTTATACAATTCATGAGCTTTGGTGATTCTGTCATCAAACTCATCGAGCTGGGTTGTCCTGCAATTTCCAATCATAGAAATCTGAATTAATGTAATTTGATGATTAGGCTGTGGTTACATAAAATATAAAAATATTCTTTTATCCTGCCTGATGTCGCTGAGGATACAATTTGATTGGTTCTTGATGCAGCAAATCAGCTTCAACCCCATCGCCAATGCGCAGATTTCAGCCAGGCACCAAAATGCAAGAAGGAGCCAATCAAAAAAATTGCCTGCCAAAAATGTGAGCCAATTTCTCCAACGAGGTGTCAAGCAAGCATAAATGTAATGCCTACAAGTAGGCCCAAACATTCCAATTCCTGTGCCGACACACACAGTGCAGCTTAGCAAAGTTGGACTGTGGACTGTGATGAACTCCTGATTAGTTAATCCCCGATCAAATAACACCGAGTACCAGTACTTCATTTGATTTCTCAAGTTATTGCCACGATGATCTTGATTTAAATTGTCCACTTCAAAAAAATTAAAAAGTTTTACATACAAATCAACTTTGTTGATCCAAAGTTGGTAACTTACGAAGGAGGTGACGGTACCAAGAACAGCGTAGATATACACAATGAAAAATTCAAATGTTGAAATCGAATGTTCGAGCAAACTTAATTTAAGGACAAGAATCCAAAGGTATAAACAACGAGCTAAGCTGTAGCTTAACCAAGTGTAAAAACAGAATTTACACCATTTTGAAGTTTGTGCTTTTATTTTGAACGTGTTAAAGTCAAACTGGAAGGGAAATAAGTTGAAAATCGAACCGAATTTATAGCTTATAGAGTGTAGAACCAAATGCTGCTTTGTAAGCATTTTAATTCCAATTGTATAGTTCCACGTTGGATTATATCATTTTGTAGAGTTTTCTTTTAAAACTGAGCTCCATAGTTACGTTGTCGTTTCCTATTCATATTCAAAACTTGTGTCTTAGTAACCATTCACCTTCATTCGACTTTTATAACCTCTAACCTTTACAAGGAAATAAGTTTAAATGAAAATCAGTCTTGTTGTGCGTCATCAAAAATATTTAGTAAAAATTTATAAAATTGGACAGTTGGATTTCGATTCGATTGAACAATTGAAAAGCTTTCACTGGCATCTCCTCATTATACAATTCAGAAACTCTGTTAACCTTTTTGTATGAACGACCAGTTCTGAAATTAAAATATGGGGAAATCTTTTTTGGGCAATAAAATTGCTTATTTTGACCATAAAAATGAATCATTTTGGTAATACTTATTTCCTCCACAAAAAAAAATTCATATCGAAATATCCAGGACCGTTGAAAAATTTCGTTGTGTTCTAGTAGATATTTTTAGATCAGACCAAATTTCTAAAATGAGACAAATTTTAGCATCAGATTCTAGAAGGGCTTCGTTCCATAAGAGTGGACATAAGAGTCGACAAGTTAACGTTGTTAAATGTTCGACATTTAAAATTTTTTCATTAGAACTAATTTCTTTGTTGAAAGAGCCCTATTGGGTAAGAATTTGGATGTGAGCCCAATTTTCTTGGGTTCTTATTAAAATTAGGGTGAACTTTAAGTACTAATTTTGGGCCCACATGGTCCTTAAAAACAAATATTTATTCTAAAACTTAATTATTATAGGGATTTCTGGTTGTTTCTTATAGAGTTAAGATAATACCATAGTGGGTTCGTTCAGGTTAGAGGTTCCACTATTGAATTGAAACCAATAAGTTTTTCTTGGTTTCAATCAATAATTTTTTTGTTTGAAATTTCTTGGTTTTTATTGAAACCAATAAATCGTTTTTGAAACCAAAATACAACACTTCTAACTCATAATAGCAGCATTTCACCTCAAATTGTCCACATTTTGAGAAGGTTCTTGTTTATTTAATGTAGCCCAATGTACAACGTCTAAGTGTTTAAGCGTCAATATCCATAAAAAGGTTAAACTATTGACAATTTGAATTTTATTTCAGTCCATATGTCAGTCTTCAAAAAATTAGTTCACCTTCCATGTAAATCTCAAAACTCTTCATAATGAAAACTTTTTGTGCACAACTCGCAAAGGGACAACAAATAACAGTTGAGGGAACAAATTTCTCAAGGACAGACTTGAAAGAAGAAAACATTCAATTGTGAGACCAGCTCCAAAATTCAAGTATCATCCTTAAATTTCGACTGCTGGTCAAACATCATAAACCGTCAAGTTTTTCTTAACCCACAATGGAAAATAGTTTAGAAAGGTAGAAGCCCGGGAAGTGTACACTCATACATTTAAATCCATCTTCAAATGGTTCAGCGCAACATCCACAGAGTCAAAGTCAAAGTTCTGGCTGCATTTGTAGGCTACCTCACCATCTACTTAACATCAACAGAAACATCTGCAGCACATCGAATCGAAAATGATGCCTCCAAATCACCATTGGAATTTTCAACCTTTTTCAAACCATTTGCCGATTCTGTCATATTCTTTCATTCAGTTGACTACGAGAATGATGAAATGCTCCGTCGATTTGTCACAACCTCACACCACTCGGGTATTCCGACCACTCAAAGACTCTCTTTGAATTTTTCCCAAGAAAAGCCCAAAGACAAGTCATGGGACTTGCACAAGCCGAATTTTATAAAGAAATTTGGATCAAGCTTCAATACACATTTTATGCTGGGTCTTCCTGCACAACAGAACAATCTAGATTCTGTATCCTACATTAGCTACTTTTGTATGAAGTATCTACACTCTCTGAACAATTTGAATGATGTCCTCATCTCCTTGCATCACAGCACCACAGCAATCGAACAAATCTTTATTCATTTCAAGCTGGATCTAATGAACGCCAATCACAAACTCATCGATCTCATCTTTACACCAGTTCAAACATTCAAAGTCTTTATGGAAATGAATCTAATGCTGATTTATCGTATCTTCATCCTCCACATCACTGTTGACCTTGACCATCACGACGTCCTCGGTCAGTTGATCCTATGGACATGGCCACAGGTCAATGCAATGACCTTCTTCAAAACTTCGACAAATTCGATTTCGATGCAAATATTAAGCATCCGCTCTCAATTTCAATTGGGTGAGCTCCGTATTAGCGCACCAACTCATGACTCTACATTCAACCAACATATGGCCTCGAAAGTGTTGACTGCACAACAAATCCTTAATACGGATTCAGCAGTAGATGGTGCAATGGTAAAACTAGCAAACGATTTACTGACAAATCTTAACGTGTCTTTGAACTTTTTGTCTCAACCAGTAGTTCCTTTAATGTACAAAAAAAGGGTTTTTGCTACTCTGACCATTGAATGTGCTAATTGCTGTGCGGGCAAAAATTCAAAAATTCCAAGGGAATTGATCAAAACTTTTGACTTTTCGTATACCATCATTTATCCTTTGAATTCCATCATACCAGAATTTCCCATCGATTCCCTTTGGACCCCACTCTCGAATCAAGTCTGGCTTGTCCTTTGGGGCTGTTCCTATCTCTTCTTACTGGTAAATTTAATCGGGTTCAAATTTACTTTTCAAAAGTCACTTGGATTAGTGCTGAGACCATTTGGTGACCAAATTGAGATCCCTGTTGGAACAAAATGTCGCTGGTACTTGCTGTTATGGGTAGCGGTGACATTTCTCTTCAGAGAGTTTTACACTAGTGCTCTCAAAAGCCAGCAGATTGTTCCTTCCACTGAAGTGGTAGAAAAAGATGTAGACGACTTGATTCGAATGAAATATAAATTTATGCCTTTATCCCAAGACATTGGAATGATCCTGATGGTTCATGCCAATTTGATTAGACAAAACTATCCGAATGTGGAGAATATGGTGACACTCATTGCGGACAACATGGTTGGGCGTAGGAATTTTGTGAAAAATTTCGCTGTGGTCTCTTCAACGGTCGATAGTAAATTTATGCTTGTGGCATGGCCCATGATCAATCCTGGTATGTGGGGGGTTCTCGAAAATAATATTTGGATTTCTTCGGTCGTCACTGAACTGTCCCCACCGAATTTGGACATATTTCGTCAAGCATTTCAAAGGATTTACTCCAGTGGAATTTACAAATATTGGATGGATTTCATGGAGTCTCTTAGGTGGCTTCGTACTACAAGGAAATATGGATTACCATGGGATCAGCGGTTGTGGAGACTGAAACTGGAAGATAAAGTTGATCAGGAGACCTATCAGCATCTATTCACAATTCACAATTCTATTCACAAAGTCATGTTGTATGGGTACCTCATCCTTACGACTGCGACAATTACAGTATTTTTATGGGAAGTGGCCTCGATCTATTTCGCTATTTGTCACAGAGGGAGCCAGTCGCAGCAGAGCTGGTTCCTGACAAAATGTATCTGACTCATGATTTGATCTTTATGAAAAAATTAAGTCACATTTAGTTGATCATTTAATTCAATGTTGAAAAAGTGACAGAAACAAGTTTTGCCTTTGATTAACTTTAAATGTTAATTAATATTTATTAGTGTCTTTATTGACGATTATCAATTAACTTGATTTAAATTTGCTAGTCAATCTTGGTTAGATTTCATCTCAAAATGGACCTGAATGATTATTAAAATTAATTACACAATCTTTAATAAGAATTCAAACGAATGACAGACTTTCGTACTGTTCTACCAAACAAGTTAGATTAAATTTAAACATTTTAAATTACCAAACTTGAATTAACATTAAAATTGCAAACACAAAGAATGTTGAGAGTTGATGGGTTTGTAGAGAAACAAATCAATGGGTCTTTCTAATTCTATCCCCGTTCTATCTCCTATTCCACTTCAGGAAAATCTATCCCCTTCAGTAACATCTATTATATCTTACCGCCAGTGTTTGCAGTTTTCTCTTACCATCTGCGCTCGCTTCGCTCGCTGCTTCTTCAAACGAGCTTAGTGGATCAGCTATTATGAAGTTTGTCTGAAGAATCAGCGAGCGTAGTTAGAGAAAACCGGAAACACTGACGAATAGATAATAGATATTACTCAAGGATATAGATTTCTATGTAGGGGATACGAGATAAAATTAGGAAGACCCCAAATCAATTTCTTCATTAATTATTTTATCATTTGAGTATCTCGTTATAAACTTGACGGTTAATTTTGCTTCAACTGCAGAAAGAAAATTATGTACGTGATAACCGTTCCCACAACCTACAGAATTATCAAGAAAAATTGAGTTATTCCAAATAATTTACAGGAAGCATTTTATTTACATGAAATTTGACAAAAGGGACTCAAACATTGTCCATCTTATGATTCAACGACTCACTCCAAGAATTGTTGACAAATTAACCTGGAACAGGTCAAATGCACTCAAATGCTTTTTCCATTTTAAAACAAACTCAGTCAGTAAGTCCAAACGATGGTCAATTTGAAATTCAGGATTGTAACTTGAAGCAGTTGGCAATGACTTGAAATGACCCGACTCAACGTTGACACGACCATGAGAAGAATGCCTAAAATAAAATTCAGTTTTGATTGCAGTCAATTTGTCTCCATGAAGTGTAATCTGAAAAAATAATTTCAAAAATACTTATAAGATTTGAAAAATTAGATTATTCTTGAGGACAATTGGCAAATTACACAAATCAAAAATGTTGATCAACTTTTTTCCCACAAATGATTATTTTATTTTAATTTTAAAATCGTTTCAAAATGTTCACCTTGGTTTCAATTAAATTGCCCAACGAGGTAATAGCACAAATGCCCAAGATACAAATACTCGAATCAAAATACGAAATTAGTGGTTGCCAAACACCAATCACAATCCCCGATGAAAATTGTATCAAAAATAAAGTAGTGGCTGTCAACAAAAACAAAACTAAAGGACCCACAGTCGCCAGATAAATGTCAAACACACTTCTAAACTGTTCAAATTTCTTGAATAGAAATTTTAACTCCTTTTCAATTTGTTCAGTCAATTCTGACCTCCTTTCTGTATTCTTCATTGGTTCAAAAATAAAAGTGGGCCTAAATAAAGAATCTAAATTGTCGAAATGTTTTTTAATGTTAAAATCTTGATTTTTCATTTGAAAACACGCAATTTCCTCCTGAATCGTCCAAAAATATTCTAGAATGAGACAGATCTTCTCGTAAATTTGAACCAAATCTAGTCCAAGTTTTAAGATGACGTAATAGGAAAACACCATTGGCCAAACATTCATCCACATTTTGATTGCAATTAAAAATCTCGTGCAAATATTCAGACGTGGATCAGCCGTAGCAATCATCGTGTGATTGGTGTTTGTAAAATTAACTTGATCACTAAAACTTTCATCAAGGAGTAGGTAGATTCGAATCGAGGGACCGACAATGAAGTCAAAGAAGATTCCAAATAAAAATGCCAAGATGAGACCACCATACAAATTATAATTAGTTTTACTCCAATTCTTCAACCTCGAATTGAAGTGCTCAAAATTTCGTAACGATTTAGAATCATCAAAGATTTTGATCAGATTTGGACAATTTTTAATTAGAAATATTCGGGATAGAATATCAAGACCGATTATCGTCACCCGGGTCAAATGCATCCGAATCTTTTGAGCAAGACTAAATTTTTCTGTCATCAGCGAGAACAAGTGGGTGAATTGGATGTAGCTGACCACAATAGAGGTCAAGGTTAGGGTCAAAGTGTAGATCATGCTGAAGCTCTTGTAGGAAAACTCGAGGTCATTTTTAGTCAAAATATTTTTAGCGGGGAAGCAGCCGAAGAGAAAACAAATAAATTGAATTATTCTCGACATTCTTGAGGTGGACATGATTTGCTTTATTTTTTGAATCCAAAAATCTTCGTACATTTTTAAGTGATCACTAACAGCAGGATTCAAATATTAATAATTTTAATTTTTACCCGCAATTTTTAATTGGCAACTTGAATTTTTGACGATGCTACGAGGACAAGGAAGTGGTGATTGTAGGAACAGGTGACCAAGTCCAAGGTGAAAATAGCAAGAAGATGTAGGTGGTCTATAATCAATTTGACGTTTAGAAATTTAATCAATGGAGAGTTGATAGAAATTGTCAAAATTAGCTTCAATGGGTATGTTGTCACCAGCCTGTTCAAATCTTCTATTCGACGAATTGAAAATTGGATAATAATAATAAAAGTAGTTTGAAGAATGCCGGAACGAGTTGTCCACAAAATTAATATTTCACATTTTGATGATGATGACAGTGACGGCCACTGGAGCAGAGAGCAAATTGCAGTGGAAATAATTGAATTTCAGCTTCCTTGATTGTATCGCTAGTTGACCATGAACACAAGGTTAGAGTTCAAAATGACAATTTTTTAATCATCTCAAAACTCCGGTAGCAAAAAATTCATTAGGTTTTTTTTTTCTTCCGTGTGTCGTTGGACAATGTGGACCTTCGTCCTCCGCCTTAGTCCCAGCGTCCACGTTGCCGTCTTCTATCGAACCCTCACCTCGATCCAATTTCAATCCTACGAAATACCCAAAAGACACCATGCTCATTCTTAATCTCCACTCTGTCATGAGTGGGAAACTCAAGAACTTCTTAAGTTTGAAAACTTGTTTCCTTTCGAAACGGGAAAGAGATCTTGCATCGAAGAGGGTGTGGCCAAGGATCATTTATTCCTCTACACGACAAGTTTATGTCACTATCAAAATGGTCCACCAGATGGAGCCACTAAAATTTATAGTAGATTTTGCTTTAGCAACTACCCATTTTGAAGTATCATTCAAACCTAAAAGTTAGGCTGCCATTTTCCTGTAAAAACTAGGCGAAAAAAATCATTTCAAAATTTTAAATATTTCGTAACATCCATTTTCAATAATAAACCTTCTGATTGATTTTCAATTGCGATGAGTATTTATGAAACTATTCTTCCTCTTCGAAACTCCAATTTTATGGTTGAGATGACGCGAGTTTTGCCTCTCCGTTTAAAGAATGAAAATGGGTTTTCATGTTGCTTGAACTGCTTGGAAGCAACATTTATTTTACAACAATTTCACATTCTGTACTGAAATGAGTGAATACAAAGGTAACATAAATGCAGGTCGGCACACACTATGCCGCATGGGAAAAAAGGTGTCTGTAGCTAAAAAAGACGCTTCAAGAACTTGACCGAATTATTTCACTAAATTATTTACTTCCATTCAGAGCACATTTCTGTGAAATATGAAAATTTAAAAAAAAATTTTATCTCCCAAAATTAATGTTGAATTTGCATTGGAGTTAATGCGATATGGTTCGAATGCAATAAAAATTAAACGTCAACCTACTGTTTGTTATAGCTTCATCAACACTCATTGTGGATGTTGTTTTTCATAAATCTGGTTGCCACAAGCTGCCATACCAAAAACACAACAAAAAATCCTGTTTCTTCATTCACAAACAAAATCATCTAAGTTGCACAGAAATAATTTGAAACCGGTCCAAATTACTCGATTTGATGGATTTCGAACCGTACACTGGTATTGTGGTGTCCACGGATTGGTCCAATTATTGTAGCCTGAGGCAATTTAAAAACTATTGATTTTCAACAGTCAAAAATATTTCAATCAAATTTTTGT